>JAMZAV010002359.1:0-102300 GCA_024449915.1 Sweltsa coloradensis | reverse complement strand
TGGTTGAAGTCGCACTATTATTTACTTTGTGGTGACGAACAGTAACAAAAGCCTTTCAAACAATTGCGAAAATTTCCTTGGAAATGCACGTCCTATCGAATAGCACTCTCCATCCAGTTGCCTTTCAAATAGTGCAACAGGCAACAGCGCATAAGTGACGCTCTGGCCTCTGGAAGACGGCGGGGAAAGCATCTCGTCGGTCGGAGGATCCCATATCAGTCTCAGATGGTTTGGACCGGAGGGCCCTTGTTTGAGATTACATGATGAGTGATTGCATCATTACGTCATCGTGACACTAGTCGGGGGGGGGGGGGGGGGGAGACGGGGGGGGAAAACTCGAAAGGTTTCATGTTAAGTGGTATAATTTTCTTAGTACATGTATTATTTCCGTAATTGTTGTTAAATTTAATTTGATTTGCCGGTCGTCGCTAAATTAACCATGCCGGGGGTTAACAGCCCCATCAGTACGTCAAACTCCCGACCGTAGATGGGGAAACTTTTTTGGAAGGGGAGTCCTCAAAAGAGCATAGCACTTGTTAACCCAACTAAATGAAACCCCAAAAAACAACAAATCGATCGAATATAACTTAGTGTTTTATTTATTTATTTATTTATTTATTTAACGTCTATCCTATTCAGTTATAAAAACTGTTTTACAAAGGAGGAAAAACATTAGGAACTTTAAATTAAACTTAGTGTCAACTAAGTCTACTAATTACTGTTAATTTAGGGTTGCCAACCGGGCCGGGTTTTTTTTGACCGGCATCCCAAGTTTTTCCCCACTTGGCCAGTTGCCGGTCAGTCCCTTCGACCGGCAATAGTGTTGCCGTTTTTTTTACGTAAATAACCCATTAACAAAAAATATTACTAAATATACACAAAAAAACTAAATAAATATTTAAAAAACCATCCTAATAATCTTTTCCCCCAAATCCCACTTAATTAGTAAACATTGCTCTTCTCCACCCCCCTTGGACCTAACCCGCCAACCCCCTCCACCAGACAGCGAACAAGGCAGTAGGCTGGCCAAAGACTGCCACACTGCACTGCAGTCCACTGTCAATGCCGTTCATACGGGAATTTTGTGCACGAATCCAACGATGAAATTGACTCTCCGCGAAAAAAAAATAAAGCCCAACAAGATTTCCCCTCCCAAGCAGCAAGATCAACTGCTAAATACTCATTCACGATTAAGAATTTAACTTGTTAATTGATCATAATTCCTTTAAATCTGTTTTAATGCTGTTTACGTAATATAATTTACTGCTTTGAGAATCGTGATGATGACAAATTGAAAATTAAGACAAAAAAAATTATTTGTGGTTTATTTGGAATTTATTATCCTTAGGCCGAAATTACTTATGAATAAAAATATGCCCATTGCCTACTCGAATTATGAATACTCGGCATATCAGCGGATGAAAATTTTATTATCTAGGGCTATTACCTCAGTGACTTTTTTTTTTTTGGGGGGTTTTCCAGTTTTGCCCTGCACAAAAACTACATTGTTTTGGTCCCATCATCCAGCCAACCACTTTATTCTAAAACGCACCAAATGCAATCAAAAAAGCTGAATTTCAAAATTTTCGCCTGCGGCGTATAGTTGGGGGGCCCCGCCCCCCAAACCCCTGTGTTTGGGGTCCCTTTCCCACAAATTTACAGGAAGGGGGTTTTTTTCCGTGATCAGAGTTGGCAACCCTACTGTTAACCTAAAATATTGAGTGCAAAAATGCTCAATGTCACAACCACCTTACATTATAATTACACAGTATTTTCTATTTATATTTTATAGAAAGATTACAAAAAATGCCTTAAAAAGCCGCAATATTGGGAGTACTTTAAAATAAATTGAAAAATATTTTTGTTCTTCTCAAAAGACTGTAATATTATGATGTTTTTACTACAAAACTACTGTTTTATAGTTATTTCTAGTGTTGGGTAAGTTCCTCTATATAGCCAACTAGCAACACAACTGCAACAACAATGAAAACATGCGAACCGAAATGAAGGGCAAAGTCTCAGGTTGTCAAAGGATACCAACAAAAATACACATTGCACATTGTTTTAAATTAAAAAGTCGGGTTATGGAATCTATCTAACAATTTTAATTTTACATCACATTTGAATGTAAGCGCGACTTGGCTACTAGTGTATTCCTAGAAATGTGTTGTGTTTGTACTTTTAGTGTTTTGGTATCCTAGCCTAAGACATACTTGTGGCTTGCCTTCATTTCGGTTCGCAGGGTTGCATTGTTGTAGTAAAGCGTTGCTATATTTGCCTAGGCCTATCACATTCACAATGGGCTAAAAACTAGGCCACTTGGCGAACGTTTTTTCCAGTCGCGTTGATGGATGAGCTTTTATGGTTGATTATTTTATCCAATGGTTAGTGTTTCAAGTCGTCATTGTTGTTGTCATATTGTCGTCATTATCAAGACAAGAGCAAAAGTGAACCATGTCTGCCTTCAACAATGCGAGGGGGACCGACTGCGAGTCTGAAAGACCCCGAAACTAGAGGCGCGCTCTGGTTATGGTCGTCGGGGACACCTCCTCCTTCCCTTGGACGACCTCCCCAACGACGATGACATGACACGACGAACGATGACAAAGGACAATGACGACCGCGACGTGAGAAACCCCCCTTCCTCCCCTTACCCGTGTCTGGTTCTGACAGCATGGACCCCTCCTCGCCATACCCCCTAGGCTAGAATGGTGCATTATGTCCTAACGGTTGTTGCGTCAAATATAAAAAAACACAGAACCGAACCGACAGAGTCTCGTTAGCCGCGAAACGGTGTGGGGCGGCGAGATCACATTGACCCATGTTTCCCCTTTAAAAGCACGATTTTTATGAGAAATATACCTTTGATTGTCCCCAAAATAATAAAATATCCAAGTTCCGTGATTTCTAACGTTCCCATAAAGTTTCATCGAGATCGGAGAAGC
The DNA here is from genome assembly GCA_024449915.1 of Sweltsa coloradensis. Classification (NCBI taxonomy): domain Eukaryota; kingdom Metazoa; phylum Arthropoda; class Insecta; order Plecoptera; family Chloroperlidae; genus Sweltsa; species Sweltsa coloradensis. Next base: position 99,355 of record JAMZAV010002359.1, on the reverse strand, counting down.
CGTTTGCCGGTCGCGGGCCAAATGTCACGAAAAATGTCGCATTAAAAATCGAAACAAATCGTAAAAGTACGATATTCATGAGAAATATTTCTTCGATTGTACCCAAAATCGTGGAAAGTCCCCTCCAAACTTCATCAAGATCGGATGTGCTGTTTGCCCCGTTAGAGTGCTAACGAACAAAAGAAAAAAACCAGAGCTATTCTTCTCCAGGGTAAGTGAAATTGAAATCTTCGCTCCGCTCATCAAATGTTATTCTAATGTTTTATTTATGAATGGCGAAAAACGCGTGGAGAACAAGAAAACAATAACGTGTATGCATAATAAAATTGCAGAAGGAGATAAAAAAAAACTCGGAATGGGAATTATTAATCACGCAAAAGCCCGAAACATACAAAAACGCGGTGTCTCTATAATCACAAAAGTAATCCGCATCGTCAACCGAATCGAATTAAAAGTTTTAATTTCATGACATACCGCAAATTCGCGAACATTGTAATGACGTTTTTTACTGACCTGCGTTTTAAATTGATTTTGCAAGTTTGTAATTTTTTGGGGGCAATACCCGTTAATCATTGTGAAAATTATTTAAAGGCATGTTAGAAAAGGTCTCATACCACACAAAAACCGACTTAGTGTAGGGATATAAATTACAGAATTACAGAAGCGAAGGTGCGATTCATCAACATAAATCCATTGTTCGGCACGTCAGCCACACCAAAAAAGCGTTTTACGAATGATGGGAAATTTTAAACCATTTAAATTATCTGTTGATCATTACAATTTTTGTACAAATACAATACTAAATCAGTTCTGTGACTGAGTGGTTTAGACTCTAAATACGATTTTATTTTATTTTACAACCCCTATTTTCAGCCATATGGGGCATAGAGCTCACAAGTCACAAGCGTCCAGATGGCTTTGGGGCCTACTTTGGGGAATGCTCCGGGATGCGTCGGTCAAGGAGCGTTGAGTGCACGTCTATTTACAAACAATCAGAGTTTTTGATAGTCTCAAGAGAATGCGTAATTAGGACGCGAGCTCCATTTAATTCCAGGAACACTCCCCCATTGTCAAAATCTACTATCGGGAAAACATCTCCAATATTATGCGTTTGGGAAACTACAAAAAAAATTTACTTCAACACAAAAACCCAAGCGTTTATAACACCTCAATTAGGCAAAATTTAAAAATAGATAAAAATGTTGATTCGTGATAGCTGGTGATAGATTTACCGATCTTCACTGGCGTAAGTCAGAAGAATGTACCAACTCTATAACACAAAATATACAAAGTAGATTTTAATCTGCTATTTAAATTACGTGAAAAAAAAAATTTGGCAACCACAGATTTATAAAAATTTCTATTTTGGGATGAAGCACACAAAATATATAAAAAGTTTACGGTTTTTGTTGCGTTGGTTAAAATAATTGCACTTGTGGTGACATTCAAGGGATGATGACACTATGATGACGAGTTTTGTCATCCCTAAATAGTCTCAATGACACAAAAACATAGTTAAAAATATAATCTGAGTTTTAAAAAAATCTCGCGGTCATTTGCGGCGCATTTTTTAATGCGTTTACTTGCGAGTAGAACACATTGTTCTCTTCGAGAGCGGAGTTCTTTTTTATGTCAGCTAATTGAATTTCTATACAATTTCAGATTCCGAGGAGCAACACGGCCGATGATTGACAATAGGATTAGACTAGGATGTCATAAAAATATTTAATTAATAAAATGATATATAAGTTTACCAATACAATCATTAACTCTTGAAATCATTTTTTAAAATTAAAATAAAATGCTATTACAAAAATGTATGATTTTTTGTAAGTTTTACCACTTTGAACGGAAAAAATCGGCTTTATTTACGGGTTTTAAGTATTTGTTATTATCCAAAATAATGTACAGTATATAAAATGCTTTAAAAAACCCCCAAATGATGTCCGATTTTTTTATTTATAGTGGATAAAACTTACAAAAAAATCATACATTTTTGTAATAGCATTGATTTTTATTTTTAAAAATGACTTCAAGAGTTAAGATTGCATTGGAAAAAACTTTTTTATTACTTTATGAATTAAATAATTTTATGACATCCTAGTCTAATTTACTCTCAATCTTGGGCTTGTTGCTTCTCGGTAACTGAATTGTATATATTTAGAAAAATCCGCTCTCGAAGGAAAACAATGTGTTCTACTCGCAAATGACCGCGAGATTTTTTTAAAACTCAGATTATATTTTTAACTATGTCTTGGTCATTGAGACTATTTAGGGATGACGAAACCGACTTTTTACTACCCGGGTACTCGTCCACATTACGGCGGACGCGGTTACAAAAAATTACAATAACAAATTACACAAGAAATCGTGTGAATGATACGTTCAAAAAGTGAAAAAGAGAAAAGTAAACAGAATAAGGGCTATTCTAAACCAGTAAATAACAAAAATTGTCAACAAAGCCATCTGACTAGTAATAATCAATCAATTTTCATCTTTTGAATCATAATTCTAAAACAATACCAATTGATTGACGTTCATGGTGATTTTACTGACTTTTTCCCCATACATCATTCTTATTATTTCGTTTTTTTTTCAAAAGAATATGCTCAAATTGGCAGTGTGAAACATTTGACATTTGTCAAGCATTTTATTATATTTTACAGCCCGGTTTATATGCATTCTGGCACATGTTTTGATATCTGCCCCCTATTTCTGAAAAATTTACCAATCACAATCAACTCTTCAAGGTCATTTTATTTTTACTTTTCTTTTTTTATAGTAGACCAGAGTTTGACTATTGAAAAGAGGAAAGTTAATGTAAAAAATTAAAAAAACCCCTTCAAGAGCTAACTGTATTTGCTCTATAACTGGAAATAAAGCGGCTCTGTTTTGAGTTTGAAATAGGAAATAGTATTGGAAAAATACAATAGCTGTTCAAATTAGTAGCAGAAAACATCAAAAGGAAAAATTAAAATAAAAAAACAAATTTTTTTTTCATGCTTTTATCATCAAAAAAACAGTTTGAAATTCTTTCTCTTTTCACTTTTTGAACTTTCCTAGTGTAACCCCCGCTGAACCGAGGCCATCGTGAGGGGTGAGGGGGGTGGGGGGTGGGGGTCGTGGGGGTGAGAGCGAAGCGTTTATAGAGATGGCCTTGGCTGAACCCGCTCATCCCAGACGTAGGCCCTAATGCTGTCCTATAAACAATGACGTTTCGGATGAAGTAGTATTTCTATTTCATTACAAGGAAACACTACTGTTCCTTCCTTGCATCTGCTTTATATCTTGTCACAAGGTCACGAGCGTTGGCACAGTGGGGGGGGGGGGGCTGGGGTTTGAATGCTGGCGAGCAGATAATATATTATCAAGATAAGGAAGGCCAGCCTCTGCACTATCTCTATTCCCAAGTGCGCTTTTGACTTCTAGCAGATTGAAAACATTAGAGAAATTTTGGTAATAATTTATTTACGCGGTAAAATTGTGGAAGATCGCACGAGGGGTGAGACAGGGGGGCACAGGGTGGGGAATTAACATAAGCATTGATTGTGTAGACCCCCTAATATGTTGTAAGGAGAGCGACAATTTCATCTAGCTAAGGGGAAAAGCCTTTTTGTACTTTTTTTTAACGATTATGGCTATATAGTGTTATTTCGCAAATAAAAAATAGAAATTTTTACATTTCACTATAATTTATATTTCACTCAACGCAGCCCAGTCCATCATCGTAAAAAAAAAATACAAATTGTATCTTACAGTTTTCAACAACAACACAGCAGTCTTTTGGCTAGGAACGGGAAAATTTAATGCCAAAATAATCTCGGGAACTCATTAACATTTTTTTTACAGTTATTTACCATCCTGTGTCTGTAGGTACCTAAAATAATAACTTGATATAAATTCCTAATTTTAGGCTTTTGAGACCCGGATTTTATCATATTTTTAATTAATTAATTAATTGGGACATTTATTATTTAATTAGGTCTATCCTGAGGAAAGTCCACATTTCTTGGGCTGAAACGTGAACACAACCAAATATATTCGCGTGGCGAAATGTCCCCAGCAATTTATTTAATAACAGATAAATAACTTACAAAACCCCAAAAAAAACATAAATGCGGAATGATGTTTAAATACTATGTGTTGCTTTTGTATGTTGATGCTCTCACCCAACATCATATCAAATAAATAATTGCCCAAGGAAGGCTCAGTAGAAACAATTTAATTTGTTTCATTTAGACCTAACTATCATCCTGTAAAAAAAAAAAAATACATTATATAATTAATAACGTGATAAATGCGCAGCAAATACATCGCAACAATAATTTTCACTAGCTTGGATTTTAAGCAAAGAAGCATCTTAATTTTAAAACAGCAAGTTATTTGATTTCAAATACAAATTCAAAATTTGCGCCCTTCATTAGTGTTGAAGTAGTTACACAAGCATGCGCTACAAGCGCTAGGATCGAATTGTTGACTGAGCAGAAGTGACCGGCAACCAATTACCTCCCTAGTTGTCTGCTAGGTTGTGCAACTATCAGTGCTAACAACTAGCGCACTCTAACGTGTAGGTAGCCCACAAGTGAGCAGGCTGAAGCCGGGTAAAAGCTATTACTCTGAGAACACTAGACACCCAACGCTAGTACCAGCCCTAGCGTAAGGCGCCTAGATGTAAATGCTTAGATCCACACGGCCGTGCCCAAGAACTACAGTTTCTCGTGCCACCCTAGTGTAAGGCGCATAAATGTAAATGCTTAGATTCACACGGCCGTGCCCAGGCCTAGGCGTAGGGCAAGCTAGGCTTTCAATTCTTCCTCCACACTGCATTTGTCCACAAATTTTATCCCTTCGGTCCTTTCATCCGTCAACAACCTTCTGGTATTTCATATGATAAAAGTAAAACAATATGCCTATGATTTTAATTTTACATAATATATAATATTTGATGAAAGTGACATTTAGTTGACATTAGATCGGCCATGACACCCCCTGCTTGCTATATATGAGCTACTCATTCAGTCACAGCATTTAAGTGAGGGCCGGTACTACGGTGGCGGGGCCTGCGGAAAGCTTTGCGTGTAAAGCCCAATTATCAATAACAGATTTAGTATTCCCTGATCAATTGTAATTAATCATTCAGCTCACCCCAAAATTTTAATTTTCCGCTCATTTTGTGACTATCTTACCTTGCCACACGCAACATAGCAGTAATTTAGTATGAAACACACGAAAACACTACAAAATAAAAACAAAATTTGCATTTTGAGTCTACCTATAATCAAGAATCATACAACTGATTTTCATTGGGGGACTTAAAATTTAACTAGACTAAGCCAATCATGTCAGCGCCGACGCCATTGATGGCAATTATAAACAATTATAAATATTATTTGTTCAGAAAGCTACACAATCAACACCTCTCAGAGTGCACACACTTCCTAGCATTCACATTCTATGTAACTACTACACTAAATAATTCAAAATGTTTTATCTGGTACTAACCGGCACAATTAGTAGTGTGGAAACAAAGTGGCAGAGATACGAAACCAGGTAAGATTCTGAGCTCCGTTGTTTTCCGTCAACTTCAAATGTCCGAGGTAGCTCTGGGATCAAACTCAGCGCAGCTTTGAAGCAGGCGTCAGCTTGTCCCAAGCACTGATTAAGCAACGCAACTTGGCCGGACAGAAGGTACAGGTCCAGACGAGCGGACACAGACGTTATGGACGGGATCGTAATGTAGCAGTATGCAGCGCAGGCACGGACGAACGCAGCTGTCTTCCGAGTATGGTGTCCCTTCACAATGCATCTCGTGTCTACGGACAAGCGGTTGACGCTCTGAACCAGCTGGGCATGAACTGAATCTAAGTTAGTGAAGGAAGCTCGAGCTTCCACGTAGAATGAGAGTTGTTGTTCAAAGTCTCTTCCATATTCTACTTTCTTGATAAATGCTAAGATAAGATTACCGATTGTCGTTTTTCATCATCTACAGTTAGAGCACTGGAACAGAAAGGATGAATTCATTAGATTATTGTATAGGTAGAGCTATGAATAACCTTACCAAAATATGTACTAATATTACTTGATGCAATGATTATATTTTGTAATTACCAAATTTTCTCGATTGTAGGTTGCACATAGGATTGAAAATTGAAAGGCATAAACCTGGGTGCAACCTACATTCGCATGCAAAAAAAATGAAGCCCTCCCCGGCACCTAGGGTCTCTGAGCGTATAAAAAGGATTGGCAAGCACGACGTACTACACAATAGTGAGTGATACATTTAGTATGCAATAATAAGAACTTATGCCGTTTTCCATTGGCCGCACTCAGGTCGCACTAGTGCGCACTGGATCGCCACTTGTCTTTTCATTTGTTCAGTTTTGTAATGTTATTCAAGTGGAGGTTGACAACAATGACATCTTTGCACTCGCAGAGTGCATGCAATGGAAAACGCCATTAGTGATATTGAATTAAGTTGTGATAAAATTACATAGGCTACCACTGCTCAAGCCTTACCAATTGTGTTATATTTTTGGAGTATCCTAGGACTTTTTGGATTCAAGGTTGATATGATGTTGAGGGGTTACTTACCTTGTTATTTTATAAACTTGATATTTATTTAAACTTTTAAAGAAGAATTTCAGGATATTTGTCTACCCATACTCACAATCCCACGTATTACAATAGTGAGACCTACATTCGCATGCAAACTAGCTTTTCGATTTAAGACATCTGAAAACTGGGGTGCGACCTACATTTGCGTGCGACCTACAATCGAGTAAATACGGGTAATTACATTTACAACTGTAGGTTGTAGAAACGGTACAACAACATATGAATGGTGAGTGACCTCTTTTGTACATTAGTTTTATAACTGAATCAGTGAATAGGCTCTACTTTAAATAAATTATTTCACTATTACATTTCATTCAATTGTTTGAAGGTAATGCCATAGAGATTGATTGATACCAAATCGGGAGACCAAGGTTCTAAATACCGCTTAGATGGATTTATTAATTTCTGGATTGATTTCCATATCTAGGTGCCCGTTAGGGGCCGCAGGCAAGCAGCGCGTTAACACGCTCAGGCACCTTATACAGCAAGCAGAGTTGGGGTATTTTCGAGATGCCACTTGGCCATCGTGAAACTTAGAATGATCTTGAAAAGTATGATAATCGGGGAGATCTAGGTACCTGACAACACATGCCAATTTTGGTTGGGATACAAACATTCTATTTTGGTGAAAAAAATGGGTTAAATGCTCCAAACCACTTTTGGACATGTCAAAAGGATGGAAAGAGCGAGATTACCGAGAAGGATGATGAAATTGGAAATTCCAGGTAGGAGGCCAAGAAGCAGACCACGAACCAAATGGCAGAATAGTGTGAGAAAAGATGTAGAACAGCTAGAAGAAGGCTGGAATTTGGTGGAAGGAGAGGAGTGGTGGCAGGACAGAAGAAGATTGAGATGTCTGTCTTCAATGCCGACCCAACGCAGAGTTGGACGTGGCAACAGATAATGATTATTGATTAATAATAATAATAATAATAATAATAATAATAATAATAATAATAAATAATAATAATAGTAATAATAATAATAATAATAATAATAATAATAATAATAATAATAATAATAATAATAATGATTGGATGAGGGAAGCGAAGATTCCAATTTCACTGACCCCAAAAAGTAAGCCTGTTTTTTTTACGTTATTTTTTAACGTATGTTTGTGCTTTACCGGGCAAACAGTATAGGCCTATGCAATCTTGATGAAAATTGGAGGGGACCTTCAAAATCTCTGAACTTAAGACCTGCCACGTTTTTTGGTACAATCAAAGAAATATTTCTCGTGAATATCATACTTAAACGATTTTATTTTATTTTTAGTGCGATATTTTCGTGACATTTGGGCCGATTCTGACCAAACGGGTGGGGCTACAACGTTCATATTTTACATGGGCATTAAGGTTGTGGTGATTTAGTACCTTTTGAAAGAAAAAGTTGAAAAAGTTAGCCAGAATCCATAGAAATAAAGGTTTTAATATCAATTTTCTTTAGGTATAATAATAATTAACAAGTAACTATAGAAACTTGACAACAATCACCTACAATGCGTACAAAAAGCAAGTCTTTGGACCTCCAGATATTTTACATTCTAATTACCATAGCAATTAGTACTACTTTATAAAAATTATCCTAATTTAACAAAATGATTTTGCAATGGAAATTGAAGAAGTAAAGAGATCCCACGTAGGCCTATACTAAAAACTTAAAAGAAGCTCATCCATCAACGCGACTACAAAAAGTGTTCGTGAAACGGCGTAGTAATAATAATAATAATAATAATAATAATAATAATGATATTAGTTCGTTAGCTATTTGACCCGGAAATATAATGTTTATTGAGTGTTTTTTTAAACTCACTTACCAAAGTCACTGTTTTTTCCCCGTTCTCGGCGAATCTCGGCCGGACGAAGATGAGGGGACCCTCGTCGAAAATTCACCGAGAACGGGGAAAAAACAGTGACTTTGGTAAGTGAGTTTAAAAAAACACTCAATAAACAATAATAATAATAATAATAATAATAATAATAATTGAACGAGTGAGCGTAGCGAACGTAGTGATTTCCATTCGACTTAAACGGCCCTAATTGTTTTTCTGCGTGCGTGCGTGTGTGTGTGTACGTTGAAAATCAGCCGAATCGCTGAACAGATTGCGCTGAAATTTTAAACAGACATCCGGTACGAGTTTATTGAGAACTGCTAACAAAATCAGCAAGATTCATTGCAATTTAAACCTACAAGAAATGATAAACTGAAAAATAGACTTCCAATGTTTAGAAATTATTTTAACGACAATGTTTTAGATTTTGAAAATATATTTTTTGTTTGTTTTTCGCCTGGCCGTGTAATGCCGTGCCCATGCAAGGTCTGTCGAATGTTGGACGTCAAGGTACCCCTAAATTCCGCTCGTAGATTGAGTAAACCTTGCAATATTTTCACGTATTTCGTACTGGCTATGTTTACCATAGTAGGCCCTATTGCCACAGATGATTGGCTACACTGCGTTATATGCATTCCAAAACATGTTTAATTATTTTTTAAATACAATCTAGAAATTACAAAATCTTTCCCGACCAGGGGATTGAACCCACGTCTCCCACATTTCGGCTACAAGGGCGCTTTAGCCAACTAGACTAGGGAAACGCCAAAGTCGTAGTTAGACGAGTGAGCGAGTCATGTGGTGGGTACCCGGGAACATTTGCATTTAAGTTTGATAATTATATTCGTATAAATAATAGGGTATTGGTGGAAATCACTGTGCCGGAGGTTGCTGTTGTTGGCAGTCTTCAACTGAATATTCCGTGTGACTGCCGGGTCTTGCTTAATGGTAGATTGTTGGTCCGGGAGTTGTGTAAAAGTTTAGGCCATAGTTTAGGCCAAAATGCTCCACTGTAGCCTATGATAGGCTATAGGGAGGCCTAAGGTAAGGGGAAGAAAAGAAATGTTACCGGGTACTCAACACATGGCTCACTCACTCGTCTAACAACGACTTTGGCGTTTCCCTAGTATTAATCTTCTTCTTTTTTTCATATGCGCCCAATCGGCCTACTCGTCCATCATGTGTTGTCGTGTTATCCAATAGAGACAGGATTACAGGAGGTACATTGCGTCATGCCATCTGGCATCGCGTCAAGTTCAGATAGTCCTTTCACAACTGAAAAGATGTTTTCGATTCTGTTCTTCCTTACCGCACAAGCTGCATAGGCTTGAATCTGCCATTACTACTTTGTGTAAATGTTGCCCTGTGTCAAGTCTGAACTGGACAGATGAGACCTTTCTGTTCTTATATCTGGGTAGTTTTGTCTTTCTTGATACTATACTTTGCCATGGCTTATCCTTTGCATCCTTCACCCACTTTCTCTGCACTGAATCCTTAGCAGCAGATGTTAGATGGGACCAGGGGCGGCTCGTGAGTTATTATTGTGGGGGTGCACATAATTTCAAAGTCATTCTGCGGGAAACAAAGGGGTCTGGGGCGCAGCCCCAGCCGCCGGAGGCGAAAATTTTTTCAGACATTAATGGTCTGAAGTACCCGGAAAACGACTTTAGAGTATATTTTTCGAATTTATTGGTCGGGAAAAACTCCCCTATATGTAATTGTTAATTATAGAAAACCATCCAAAAAATTATTATTATATAATATGCTTGATTAAAATATTACATACCCGAATAATGTCTCTCCATCTCCTCCGACACGCGCCTCAAACATCACATCGTATCGTTTTAAAAAACTGTTTATTTTTAGATCGGTAATTAACGAAGTCATATTATAGTAATTTTCACTTCACGGCACGATAACAATTTTAACACTTTTCGCTCACTTGAAAACTGCTGTTGATCTCACTTCACCAACCCTGTCGCAAACAACTTTCACTGGCTACTGACAGTGACCGGAGTGTGAGGGTGAATGAATGGCGCGAGCACAATACCAAGGCGTTTGAATGGAAGTAACGGTTTCGACCCTTGTGCACGTGCACAAAACCCAGCTATACCAGACGTTGTATTTAACAAAAGACAACCTGAGGCTTGTTCTGCCGGCCTTTCCGTGTTAAAACCACGTAAAAATGTGTGCACACTCAGAGTGTCATCCCCCAGCGGCAGCACTTACTGCAGAATGACTTTTGCCGAATATGCCTTGCTCTGGGCCAGCCAAAATATCCATACAAACAATCCAACGATTTATTGGGAATATTACGAGATTGGCTTCGAACCTTAAATTTGGAATTTAGTTCGCGCAAATATTTGGGGGTGCACGTGCACCTGTGCACCTATACACGAGCCGCCCCTGGATGGGACTTAACTGCCTTATAAGACAGTACCTTCTCAGTGTGTGGCATCTTGCTGCCCCTCTTTGCCAACAAGTCTGCCTTCTCATTACCATGCATATTGCAGTGTGCAGGTACCCATTGCAGTAGGCTATAACTTCATTTCCCTTATTATTCAGTCTCAGAATGTGTAACTTACATTCCTTGACCTCGCTGTCCACCTCATCCTTGATCGCAACTGCCTGTATTGCTGCAATTGAGTCAGGAAGTATCACAACTTTATTTTTTGGGTGACCTGCTACCAGCTTTAGTTATTGGATAATTGGATTTAATTGCTATGAAATAAACAATTATTAGTGATTGACTGATTGATGTAAAATTAATTGTGGATCAAAGACTTGCTTTTTGTTCACATTGTAGGTGAGTATTATCAAGTTTTTATCGTAACTTGTTAATTATACTTGTAAAAAGCTTATATATAACCTTTATTTTGATGTCTTCCAGCAAAACTTTTTAAAATTATATTTCAAAGGTAAGCATCAGTATGAACTTAATGACCATGCAAAATTTAAACTTTGTAGCCCTACTAGTTTGATCAGAATTGTCAGGCAATGAACTAACATCATGAAAGTGATAATGAGCGTGTTTGAACACACTTTTACACTCGGAAGGAATGCTCGTACCGCAACCAAATTTGGCGAGTGTTGTCAAATACCTAAATCCCCCCGATTATGAAAGTTTTCAAATTCATATCAAGTTTCACGACAGTTTTGTGACACCTCGCAATTTTCTGAGAACTCGGCTTGCTGTATACGGTGCCCGAGAGTGCACCGCGGCCTGGCTGCGGCAACCTAATGGGCCCCTAGATTAGATACAAATGTAGATCTAGTTTAACTCACTTGACCGAGTCATGCATAATTTTACAGATGAACATGAGGGCACTCGTGATGACTGGGTCATTGGTAGCTTCTAGTTGACTCTGGGCGAATGCGTCCATTATACTCTTGCACACCTCCACTTTGATCGATTCCTTTTGGAACATGTCAAGAAGAGGAAGGAACTTATCCTAAACAAATGGAAAAACAAAACATGAGGAAGATTCAGCTATTTTTGCCAAATATGAAACTACGTATTCTCTATTGATCTACTTTTCACTTTTAACAGGGAATTAGACTTAAGTTAAACAGTAATTGCATAGGCCTAAATGACAAGGTTAGTAAATAATTTGACATTTAAATAAGTTAAGTATACACCCTCAACCTTAAAAATATAATGCTGTAGACCAATCTTACAGAGATTTAGGGATTGACACAACAATAATGATATTAATTGATACAGTTAAATCAATATTTGTGATTTATTTTTTCAATTCAAATAAGATTTTATTGATTTAAAACAACAATATCAGTGTGACACCATTTCAAAAAAAAAAATTTAAATGATAAAAAATCTTTGCATAAAGACAGTTGCAGTTGCAGTTGCTTGTAATTGTACTTAGTACTCCCAACTGAAGAAAAACCGCACTTGATTTAAAAAAAATACTATTATGTATTCGCGTTTAAAAGCAAAGTGGCTGACATCTGGCGGTCAAGTGGAGAACTGCTCCAAGGCAGATACCGGGCGGCTGCATGGCGGCATTCAATGTTAAACCAATGCAATATTGTAGCGTCACGGTCAACTCCAGAATGAATTTACTCGATCACGTTTATTATTTAGCAAGCAAGAAAGGTCATAAAATTAGTAATACACATTTTTGTGATGCGTAATAAAACAAAAAGTCTGAATGTGTATATTATTACGTGCAATACTGTGGGTTAGATGGGAGTTCTATTCCTATTCCTTGAGACACATTTTTCACAACTTTCCATCAGTTTCATGGATACCACCAACCGATAAACGATAAACCATAATTGTAATTAATTTATTACAATGATGTGCTGTAGGCGGTATAGGGCCAAATCGGCCTAAGAGCTATGTACCGTCTTTGGGTTCAACATTCTAAACCCAAAGATACTGTGAACCATAGTATATATTATGCAAGTCTCATTAATGGTATAATTGATGGTATAGATATTGGCCTAATATGGAATTTTTGTAATTATTATTTATTATTAATAATATATGTCCATAATTATAGTTTTTAAATTTGTGCAGCGCATTGAATGTAAACTATCTTACCTTGATTTTTTATTCTTATGTGCCAAGAGATTTGTACCAACTGCTGCCGTGAACAGCAAATATTCATAATCTCAACCAAAACAACAACAAAACAATTCTAGGACTTCACTATAGGCGTAATATAATTAGTTAACTATGTGTATTAATAATAGTAGGCCTATATATAAAGTTTAGTGAAGGCCGGTGCCATCCATATAATTTATAACTTTAAATTTTTAGCCTCATGGGGGGGGGGGGGGGGGGAGAGAGCTTTTTAAATGTGAGACAAAGTTTTAAGAGGTTTCAATGGCGTGACGAAACACAAATTTAATAACAAATCAAGTTTGATAATTTATTCGCGGGGGCGAGGTGGGGGGAGAATAAATAATTTGTGATATAATATTATATTACATATCATATAGGCCTAAGTAAAGGCCAATAATCATAAGAAATTTGCTGTATTGTCATCAAGTTAAAATTACTGAAAATACAAGTCTCCAAATTCCGAGATAAAATTCCTTATTTTGCTAGTTATTTTGCAGCTGAGGGTTACAAAATATAGTGAGTGTCCTACCCCATCGTACCCAACTACTGGAAAGTGGAAATATTTCTAGAACAGACGCTTACAATGAAATATTATGCTTTAAAGCATGAAAAACACACTTGCTCCCTATGCAGCCCGTGTTTTTATCTGCCTTCGGACGGCCATGTTGTCATACGACCGTGCTGCTACCTGGTTAGGTTTTAACCGCGAATAGTGATGACATCGGGTACCCGGAAACCGGTTCCAAACCTGTTCTATAGCGACCCGGTTCAGACTTTTCAAACCGGTTCCATCTTTTCAAGTTCTACCGTACAACGGTGAACTTCACGTGCACATTTTCCGTCCGTTTTCCCGCACAAATGGTAATTCTACGCACCGTTTCTTGTGCGGAAAATTTCCACGGAGCTCGTGATGACACAGCTGGCTACCTATCCTTCCTAGCCAACTGATTATCAAGCACTTGACCGGTATTGATGCACGAGGCTGCTACATGACATTGACTGTCGGCAGTCGTACATAACAAAGCGCGGGCACTGAAGCCAGCTCACTCCTGGCCGTACTGTTGCTTCCAAAAAACACGCACGTAATGCTGGTACATTGAACAAAAATTTGATCTTTAAAAACCAGTTCCAAACCGGTTCAGACATTGAGGAACCGGTTAAACTTTATGGACCCGATGTCATCACTAATTAATAATTATGTATGGTAAAAGAAAACGGTGTAAACAAAAGTAGTAGGGATATTGTCAGGAAATAAAACATTGATTCAGTTCCAGCGCCTCATCAATTTAAGTAACATGAATCCATCAAAGTTTGAATTGTATCATATCATTTCTAGGCAATACGTTACTAGGTCTACTTCTACAAAAACATAGCAATTACACAAATTACTTCAACTGAAAGACAAATAATAAACAAAGCCACAGGTTGTCTATATAGGACTTAAAAAATTGAAACATTGCAAATTTAATGTATGAAGAAGTCATGGTCATGGTAACTTACAAGTACTTACTGGGTAGTTGGATGAGTAGCGAGCGAAGCGAAGATTCCATTTCACTACACTGGAGAAAAAAATCCAGAATGTTTTTTTTTCTTTCTTTCTTTTTTCTTTCTTTTTTTTTGTATTTTTGTGTGTCTGTTAACACGATTCCGGCTAAACCAATACTCCAATTGCGATGAAATTTTCTGGAGACCTTTGAAATCTCTGAACTTAGAACTGCACGGTGCGAAAAATCGATCGAAAAATTATTTCTCGTGAAAATTGCAATTTTACGATTTTTTTCGATTTTCCTGTTTTTTTCTGTTAGTATTTTTGTGGGTTTGCTAACACGATTCCAGCTAAACCGATACTCCAATTTCGATGAAATTTTCTGGAGGCCTTCAAAATCTTTGGACTTAGAACTGCCACGTTTTTGGGCGCAATCAAAAGATTATTTCTCATGAAAATCGCAATTTTACGATTTTTTTTCGTTTTTCTTATTTTTTCTGTTTGTATTTTTGTGTGTTTGTTAACACGATTCCGGCTAAACCAATACTCCAATTGAAATGAAATTTTCTGGAGGCCTTCGAAATCTCTTAAACTTAGAACTGCCACGTTTTTTAGCGCAATCGAAAAATTATTTCTCATTAAAATTGCAATTTTACGATTTTTTATTATTTTTAAAAAAATTCTTCGACTTATAAACACCTACATTCTTTATCCGATTGTAATGAATTTTTCACAGAACTTTAATTTTATGAATTAATATATTCGTGTGAAATTTGAGTGCAATGAAAAATTATTTCTTATGGGAAAATCGCAATTTTACGATTTTTTTAATTTTTAAAACATTCTTCGACTTATAACACCTACATGCTTTATCCGATTGTAATGATTTTTTCACAGAACCCTACTAATTTGTGAATTAATATATTGTTGTGAAATTTGAGCGCAATCGAAAAATAATTTCTCATGAAAATCGTAGTTTTACGCTTTTTTCGTTTAAAAAAAACATACGCTCATCCAACAACGCGCCTGAAAAAGCGTTTGCGAAGCTTCCTAGTTATCATGACTAACATGTTTTCATTCATATAATCTTATTTTGCAATGTTTTATTTTATTGATTTAGTTAATTCAATTTAACAAAAACATACCCCAACAAGATACAAATTATAGGTGGTTGCATGATCAATTTTTCACTGGGCACGTAAACTCATTTTCTGTTCATGCAAGCACGAATAACATCATTTTTATTTATCTCATGCGCGATCACGTAATATTTGTCATTGCACACGCACAACTACTTGCGTTATCAAGCTATCACGCGCACTCACAATTGCTCAATTGTTGGTATTTTGAGAAGCATTTAGCATGCACCCTTAAAATCCGATCGCCACCAACCTGGTCATGTTTGCATTATCAGATGGCAGACATCCTGTCATCACTTGCTCCTTTCGAGAGAGAGGTGAATAAATAATTAACTAGAGATGAATACAGGGGATTGGCATTTGGCAGACAATAAATTCAAGAGATTGCTGGTTTATTACTCTCTCGTCCAAGTATTCATGACTGACTTTTCGGTCAGGCAAGATAAGAGGAGGGTGGCCTGGCCTCGCGGATGAGAAAGGCTTGTGTGACTGTTATATTATCACGAAATTCATGGTACCTACCTATTCAAAGCATTCACGTTCACGCACAATCACAAGAAAAGTCGTGACTCACGAGTGATATCAACACGCGACCACCTCTAATACAAATACATAAGGGAGGAATTTGGGTAGCCCCCGTCATCGCTAGTAATTATCGGTAGTTGTTTCATGCCCTTACCATTGTAAACAACACCTCAAAGTCATTAGAGTGTGTAACGACCTTGTCGATGACAGCATGCAGCTGCGGATAATGATGCTCATATGCTCTGTCAGGGTTCATGTGGCGGATGATGTCTCCGAGGAATGTATTTACTTCGCGAGGCTAGAACATGAAAATAAATTGAGGTCTATATTCTTTAGGTAACTGTATTCAATTACTACTGATACTTTTCTATAGGTTATGTATACAAATGTACCGTAGGTAGAAGACTATGTATTATGTTTTATGCCTACAAACGCTAAAAATTTTAGGATACAAAATTATTGTCAAGTAAAGCTACATCATTCAATCAATATTGTGTCGTAACAAGTGTATCATCTCACTTTTACCATATTTACACTTTTGTTCAAAATAGAACATTTACTAAAATGGAATGGTGTGGGGTGCCTTGCCTTGTAACATGACTATGGGCCACAACATTGTAACAATCTAAATGAAAATGTATGCATGGAACATAGGGTATTTTCTCAGGATTGAAAAACTGCAAGTATTAACATAAATTATTTTGGCATCTATACAACAATACAAAATCAATTCAAAACCAAAATAAAAAAATATGTACCTAACTTACCGAAAAGTGCCTCACTGCAAACTCCACCCAGACCTCTGCGCAAGTGATGTAATGCGCCGGATCGTCTAGCTTGGTCACCACTCGCCACACCTCGTTGAGAACTTGAAGCCGATGTTCGGGTGGTGGGTCGGCTAGGGTGAGACAGAGACCCAACGTGCGGAAGAGTAGGTACTGCGGAAAGCCTTCTTCGTTGCAAACCGACACAAGCTCGATGAACTGCAGCGCTCGGCTTGCGATGTACGCCGGCTTGAACGCTGCCATGATCGTGTTTAACAAGAGTGCACTATTGCCTTTCTCCTTACACCTGGCGAGGATTTCAACGAGCAACCTCTCCGGGGCGTTTGCTGCCACTCCTTGCAATATCCAGTCGAGCGCGGGGGTATACAATGTGAGATAGGTGGATAGATCCATCTTCTGTTTGCTTAGTTCTGCTCTCACACCCACGTTGAACAACTGGTTATAAGCGGTTAAAAAGTCGTAAAAGTTTTCTTTGACGTATTCCCTGTCCACAGTAGTTACCGCCATGCCCACTCGACACAGGTAACACCGTGCATAGACGGCCACCAGGGGATCACCTATTCCGCGTATCATTCGCGTCAGTCTGAGGAGTGCTTGCGAGAACTCGTTTGAAGTCAAAAAGCTATACGACTTCAGGATTGCCATTTCAACGTACAGTCGAGGAACAAGTTCTCGGATGGAGGCTATCTTGTAAAACCAATTTCGGCACGTCTCCTTCGCCGATTCGGGTACCATTTCTGGTGTAAAGTTTTCAGGAAGGGGTGTCGGAACTTTGCTTCCAGGCCTGAAAATAAAATACACTTCATATATCAAAATGAGAACTTTCAAAATAATAATAATATAATAATAATCTTAACTCAATTCCAACTACTTGGTATGTCGGGTTGATTGGTGGTTTTCCACCATTATCTAGGGCATGAAACTGTAGATACTAAGCTTGCAAGACTCAGTGTTTCTTCCTCATCATCTAACTCCTTCTCCAACAATTTACTCCACTCTCTTCTGTCCTCCCACAGTTTTACTCTTGCCACATGCTCCCACACTTCATCTCGTTTTCCAATGTCTTCTTGAATTAATCATATCCCATTTCTCTCTTGGTCTTCCTACTTTTCTTTTTCCCTCCTCTGCCACTTCAAATTCTCGTCTTTGAATCCTCTCCTCTTGCTGCCCATCCTTGTCATATGTCCAAACCATCTTAATAATAAATTATGAAAATTAATTAAAAATTATATTTTACTCTCAGGATTCTTCTGATTGTGACTAAACCAGAAAATGTTACAAACAATCAATTTTTACTACATTTCTACTACTACTATTTTCTGAGTTGATGCTGCAATGATGGTGTAAATTAAAGCTTTTAAATTGACCCTACTGGGTAAGGTTTAGGTAATTTGAGTACCAATATGGACCATTGATTATGCAAATGTGATTTACATATAGGTATATTTTACTATGGTAGTACTAGTATTTTTTTTATTTTTATACAGCCTATTTATTAATTGCTATTGGTTGCTAATCAAAATCCATCATCTTCTGTTTACACATGTGATACTACCTATTCTAAATAAATATACATCTGGTGGCAATAATATAGAAATTGTGTACAGTATGCTTGTCAGGGTATGCAGATGTCCCAGATTCCTTATGTTATTGTTATTGACTTATTGATATGGAAAAAAAGTGTCATAATATGTCCATGAAAATGAAAAATGAAAACACAAGTTTTGATTTACATAAATACACAATGGCAAAGCGTCGGGGTAGACATTGGACAGTGCCTACTCTATTAAAAAATAATAAGAAAAATAATATCCTAAACACGGTTTTACTAGTGAGAAATGGTTTCAAACGTACGCGGGCAAAGCAATGAAAGAACGCGTTACCATTCTTCGCGGACGTAGTCTATTTCCATGCTTGTGCGCGAGCTCTTGGAGACAACTAGGATTCTGTCTCCGAGCCTTCCCCTATTAGCTACTACACCTAGAACTCTATGGCCCAGCGCTTGTCCATTCCCCTCCACTTCCCATCCTTCTTCGTAAGTAGCATAGGCTATTGAGACATGTCTCTTCGCGCTGCAGCACCTGTGTTTCGGCTGTATTTTCAATTGTTGTGCGCAAGGATACTATTATACACTTGTTTGGTTGTGCGTAAATAAGTGTTATAGCCTTACAGCTTCAGTTGTTTAGTTATACTATTTAATATATTCTGATACTGACATGCCTGCAAAAATCTAATAGGAAGGATCGACAAAAATGAAGTTTCCACTGTACACAAACGTTATTTTGGTATTTCTTTCAGACTACTACTTTTTTATATAAATAAATTACCAAACACATTCTAAAACCCTGATTTTCAAACCACATTTGTATCTGTGTCTACCCTGTAAAATATTCATGCTTTGCCACTGCAAATACATACACATAATATTCTGCTTTGGTGCGAAGTCTATCGTATACCAGTTTCCCAAAAATATCGAGAATGTCGGTGATGAGAACAAACTTGCTCGGGTAAAACTGTATCACAGAGGTGTCAACTAGAAGTTTGGAGCATTGGATCGCAATCTTGAGTGCCTTGACTCGTTGGTCATTGTTCCACGCCTGGACAAGCTCCTGGTTGAGTTGCTCGATGCGACTTGTGTACTCTTGCTGCGACAGGTCCAGCATCTGTCGCACAGAGCCCTCTTCAAAGTCATCTAACTGTTCCAAGCGATTCTTCACCTTGTCCACAACAGAACTCTGTGCCTTTACCACAACTGAAAGCATAATTAAATAATACATACATATTAGGTTTATGGTTAAACATCCAAGAACTTTCAGCATCAAATTCATGTTCAACCATTCTTGGCACATACAAATGGATAAAATAATGGTAATGAGCAACGTACAGGGCCTACTTGTACACGACCAGTACTCAAAGTGGAAATAAAAAGGTTGCGAGATGGTAGAGGAACAGGCATAAAACCGTGCCAGCGTGATGGGGTGGGGTGAGGGGAAATTGCCAAATTATTGCTAAATAATTTGCAATTGAAACTTATGCATTAATTGAGATGAGTAGGCCTAGGCCCTACATTGTATAGAAGTGAACAAGAAGTCAGATGCACTGTCTTAAAAAGTTATATGAATCCGACATTAAGAACTGGTATTGTAGCCCTAAACTGAAATAAATTGATTAATTAAAAAAAAAAAAAAAAAATTAGGTCTTGAAGGCCTACTCTCTCATTTCACTTACAATCTTTAACTGACTGTTTAATATCACCAAGGAGTGACAACGTTTGTTTAGCCCAGGATGAGGTGGAAGGATCTGGTAGAAGTTGATCTAGAAAGAAGAGGAAGAGGATGAGGTTCAGGAGTTACAAGTAGAACACATTCTTTACGATCAGACTACAATTTTGGTAAAAAAAATTAAATAAAAACATTACATTGAAATTGTACGCTAGTTAAAGAGTCTACCCACCAAGTCACATAACTGATTTTCAGTGAGGGATTATTGAAAGCAGACCAAGCCAACCCTGTTAATGCCGACGCTATCGATGAGCAAACAATGGCAACTAGGGAACAGTATTTTAAAAAGGAAACACCGACCATACAAGTTGGACACGATTTCACCCGCTGGCAACGGCAGAATCATCAACTTTGATCTGTAAATAAAAATGTTGCTCCCCCCCCCCCCCCCCCCCCCCCAATCCCCCCCCCCCCCCCCCCCCCCCCCCCCCCCCCAAAAAAAAAGCAAACAGGGTTGTGGTATCTTTGGCGTTGTGTTTGGAATTGTGGCTAGCAGACTCGCAAGCAGGTTTGTGTGCGCAGAGCAATTTGTACTACTTGGTCACCAGCGCACAATCTGACTTCCGAGCTTGCCTGTGTCCGATCCTGGCAGAAGCCTAAATAGAATCAAGATGAAAGTAATTAAGCATTATCAAATCCTACCCTTTTCTCCACCAGACAAAAAGCTGGTGACAATTGATAGTTTCTCAGAGGTTGTGAATTTGCTCAAGATGGCGGACTTTCTTGCACTCCATGGTTCGATGATGTCATCCACAAGCAAATCTTTACTTTTTCTTCGATGTCCTGCTGACACTTCCCACACATCTGTTGACATTTTCGTAACCAAATCCATTTCCTGACGAGCAAACTGGCTGAGAGGATCGCTGCCGTCCATTGCTACGGTGACACCCAGAGGATCAAGTGTTGGAGTGGGGGTAGACGATCCAGTGCTGCTTGTAGTACTGCCTCCCACTGTACGTTTCAATACTCGACTCTCCGTCATCTGGTAGGCAGCAACATGAAAAAATATTTATTATGTTATAGGTCTTATATATACCTATATATATTTTCTTTAATTAGCCAGTGTTTTTGGGTTTTTTAGTACCAGTAGGGCCTATGTCAGGTATGCAGTTTGACACATGGAACTTTTTTATTTGGCATTACTTATCACAATACCACAATTACAACGTATGTCATATGGTACCTGGGTACCCGAATTACTCAAACCCATTTTAAGGATTCAAATATTTTTCAGGTAAATGTTTGTATGATAAAATGACTGACTGCTTTCCAATAAAACAAGCCAACAATGGACCATCCATTGTTCCTCTTTTCAGATCTATCTACACTAGCCATCTTCACACTTCATTTTGTATGTGATGTATGTGAGTATGTCAAGACCTACGCATGTATTACCGTAATTAATAAATCAAACAATTCAGATAATAATAAATTACAAAATAAATTATGATAAATGACGTGATTAGGCCTACTACCTGAAGTTCTAAGACGCCAAGGATACATCACAATCTCCCATCCTCCATCCCCAGCTGACCCCGACAAGCGAGGCAGATGACAACTACTGGTACCTTCTATTTTGTATACAGTTCATTCTTCACAAAATTAAATAGCACAATTTAGGTCTTCTGGATTCAGGTAGCGGGTAGCCCGATTCCCTGAAGGTCTGGAAATGGATCCGGTTTTTGCTATGGTACCGTACGACCCTATTTGTAATGGGGGAGGGGGGACGGGACATAATGCAACTAAGGAGGTCTATGGGTCCGAGTGAGCCCTAGTATTAAAAATGTAAAGTTATACTACAGAACACCATTATTTTATTATTTTTTGACTTTTGACTAAAAAAAGGCAGCTTAAGGGATTGCCATTAGTTTATGTAGACCCCCAATATTTTAACTATCAAAATAGAAATAAATATCATCTTAAATAAAACTTGTAAATGTCTCGCTACCCGTTGATGACATATTTATTTATCGGGTTGTTATATCATATTTCACGACCTGAAGAAGAAGACAAAATGGTCCTTGAAACGTCAACATAAGAATATCATGTATACCACCGCTACAAAACAACCCGATAAATAAATATGTCAACATCTTAAATATCGGGTAAATACGGTACCTACTAGCCTATATTAATAAATATGTAGTGAAGTGATAATTTTGCTGTTAGTATTGTTACCCGATAATTTCGCACCGCATGAGAAAGCGTACAATTTGCTTGAATGATTAAAATTTTGGGCATAAGAATGTTTAAGTAGTACTGAGGCTCCTGCCTAAAAAGAGTAGGCCTCCACATTTTATCTGGAACAGGTGGCTAAAACGTTGCTCTACAATAGTGCGGGAAGAGCTTCCTGTTGGTGTAACAGTTAAATACTGAGCTATTGTAGAGTAAACTTTAAGGACACTACATTAGCTCGGGAACGAGGCTACGATTTAACATTGTTTAATAACTAACAATAACGGGAAGCTGCCCTTAAGCCTAGTCAGGTTAATTCTTAAGCAATAATTCTTACCATTACTACCATTGGTTTTAATGGATGGTCTACAACATCTTCTACTCTTGGTAGTGGCTGTTTTTCGGATGCATAATTGCGGGTCCGGAATGACCTAGAAAAGAAAATAGTATACAGGTTAATAATTTTAGGATTTTTATTACAGGTAGGCCTAATGTTCAGCATCATCAATCGCCGTTTCCTGCTTCTGGCAGGGTCAGCTTGGGTTTGGCAACCAAATTTTTCCATTTCTTTCCATCCTCACACAATCATATCTCTTCCACAATCTTCCCAGTCTTCTCTTGCTCTAAAGTCTCCTGAGCTATGATATTGATGAACTATATTATTTTATTTGTAATAACTAATAACCAGGCTTGGGGAGAAACACGTTCATTTTTCAGGAACTTTTGTTCCTTTTCTTAAATCAGGAACTTGTAACGTCAAAGTTACTATTTCATGGGAACTTCAAATTAATTTAACGTTCCTTTACAAGTTCCTTTAGCAGGCGTAATCCCGTCGAATTCCAATAGGCCTACATGATATTGTAAACTGCAGTATGAAAATATCTTGTGACATCTTGTGTTTTCGAAAAAGGCGCCACCCTTGTCAGATGGCCTGGGACTCACTTTAATAAATAAAAGTAATGATAAAATAAATCCTATCACATTTAGTATTAGGTATTTAAATCTGTGATGGTACCGTATAAAGAACGTGACAGGAACTAAGTTCCTTTTGAGGAACGTCACAATTCATTTTAGTTCCTTTTTTAAAAAGGAACAAGGAATGTCTCAGTTCCCTTTTAGGCAGAAGTACCTAACTTAACTTTTCAAAGTTTCTTTTTTGGGGGAACGTGTCCAAGACTGGTTGAACGAGTGAGCGTAGCGAACGTAGTGATTTCCATTCGACTTAAACGGCCCTTATTGTTTTTCTGCGTGCGTGCGTGTGTGTGTGTGTGTGTGTGTACGTTAAAAATCAGCCGAATCGCTGAACAGATTGCGCTGAAATTTTAAACGGACATCCGGTACGAGTTTATTGAGAACTGCTAACAAAATCAGCAAGATTCATTGCGATTTAAACATACAAGAAATAATAAACTGAAAAATAGACTTCCAATGTTATGAAATTATTTTAACGACAATGTTTTAGATTTTGAAAAGATATTTTTTGTTTTTTATTTACCTGGCAGTGAAATGCCGTGTCCATTCAAGGTCTGTCGAATGTTTTAAGTCAAAGTACCCCCAAATTCCGCTCGTAGATTGAGTAAACCTTGCAATGTTTTCACGTATTTCGTACTGGCTATGTTTACCATAGTAGGCCCTATTGCCACAGATGATGGACTTCACTGCGTTATATGCATTTCAAAACATGTTTAATAATTTTTTAAATACAATCTCGAAATTACAAAATCTTTCCCGACCAGGGGATTGAACCCACGTCTCCCATATTTCGGCTATAAGGGCGCTTTAGCCAACTAGACCAGGGAAACGCCAAAGTCGTAGTTAGACGAGTGAGAGAGTCATGTGGTGAGTACCCGGGAACATATGCATTTAAGTTTGATAATTATATTCGTATAAATAATAGTTTTTTAAAGTTTAGTTGGCATACGGGGACGGGCGCGTCAACTGTAAGGTCATAATGCGCCTCTCTAGCCTATGATAGGCTAGGTAGGCCTAAGGTAGGGGGAAGAAAAGTAATGTAATCGGGTACAATGTTTTAGATTTTGAAAATATATTTTTTGTTTATTATTCGCCTGGCCGTGAAATGCCGTGCCCATGCAAGGTCTGTCGAATGTTGCACGTCAAGGTACCCACAAAATTCGCTCGTAGATTGAGTAAACCTTGCAATATTTTCACGTATTTCGTACTGGCTATGTTTACCATAGTAGGCCCTATTGCCACAGATGATGGACAACACTGCGTTATATTATGCATTTCAAATCATGTTCAATTATTTTTGAAATACAATCTAGAAATTACAAAATCTTTCCCGACCAGGGAATTGAACTCACTTCTTTCACATTTCGGCTACAAGGGCGCCTTAGCCAACTAGACTATAGGGAAACGCCAAAGTCGTAGTGAGACGAGTGAGCGAGTCATGTGGTGAGTACCCGGGAACATTTGCATTTAAGTTTGATAATTATATTCGTATAAATAATAGTTTTTAAAGTTTAGTTGGTATACGGGGACGGGCGCGTCAACTGTAAGGTCATAATGCGCCTCTCTAGCCTATGATAGGCTAGGTAGGCCCAAGGTAGGGGGAAGAAAAGTAATGTAATCGGGTACTTAACACATGGCTCACTCACTCGTTTAACAACGACTTTGGCGTTTCCCTAGTAATAACTTACGTAGGTAGATATGGCCTAAATTGTATGATAGGGTATTGTTTGTACTGGAAGGGACAACATGGTGAAATTCTGTTTTTACGACTAGGCCCTAATATATTGTCATGCCTGCCAGTGTCGTAATTGATAATAATGTACAAAATAAAAAAAGTAAGCCTAGGCCTAATTTTAGCCTATCAGTTGCTCGAGAATAACCTTCCAAAATTTCCTTCCAAATCCAACTTGCATCTTAAAATCGTGACATGACCTATGACAAAACTTAAAACATGTTTAATTGGATGAGCGAAGCGAAGACTTCAATTTCACTCTTGTTTTTTTTTTTCACTTACGCTACCCCAAGAAAAATAGCTCGGGTGTTTTGTTTTTTGTTAGTTTTTTGTCTGTTTGTTCGCTCTCTTCCGGGCAAACGGCATATGCGATCTTGATGAAAATTGGAGGGGACCTTCGAAATCTCTGAACTTAGACCTGCCACGTTTTTGGGAATAATCAATCAAATATTTCTTATGACTAGGAAAACGCTTAAGTCCCGCCGCGTTGTTGGATGAGCGTAATTGGTGCATTGAGCTGCCATGTGTTATGAGGATTTTCTGTTGTTCTGTGACAAAATTATTACAAAGTCGAATAATTTTTTTAAATTAAATTAAATTAAATAAAAAATTTACTTTATTTTTTAATTTTTTTATGAATCGTAATTTTAAAAAAAGGAAAAAATCGTAAAATTGCGATTTTCATAAGAAATAATTATTCGATTGCGCTCAAATTTTACAAGAATATATTAATTCATAAAATTAAGGTTCTGTGAAAAATTCATTACAATAGGATAAAGCATGTAGGTGTTATAAGTCAAAGACTTGTTTAAAAAAAGAAAAAACGTGTAAAATTTTGATTTTCATGAGAAATAATTTTTCGATTGCGCTCAAATTTCACACGAATATCTTAATTCATAAAATTAAGGTTTTGTGAAAAAATCATTAAAATCGAATTAAGCATGTAGGCCTAGGTGTTATAAGTCGAAGAAATATTTTAAAAATTGAAAAAATTCGTAAAATGGTGATTTTCATGAGAAATAATTTTCCGATTGCGCTCAAAAAACGTGGCTGTTCTAAGCTCAGAGATTTTGAAGGTCTCCATAAAATTTCATCGCAATTGGAGTATCGGTTTAGCCGGAATCGTGTTAACAAACACACAATAATACAAACAGAAAAAAAAGAAGAAAAAAAAGAAAACATCCCGGATTTTTTTCTCCAGTGTAGTGAAATGGAATCTTCGCTTCGCTCGCTACGCTCATCCAATTATCGTATGGTACTTTTACGATTTTTTTCAATTTTTAATGGGATATTTTCGTGATATTTGGCATAACGGCTACTCCGATTCTGAAACTTTATGGGAACGTTTAAAATCACTGAAATTACCAATTAATCCTGTCAAATAAGAATTTTTACAGGAAAAAATTGCGATGTCGCTGAATTTTTGCAGAGACCTTCCTTAAATGATACTTAACAACATACTAAAACTCCCCTACAATCGGACTGGAGCTTCGGCCGCCATATTGGAAAATGGCGGCCAAAAGGTGTTTGTTATCGAATATCTCCAAATTGGTTTGAGATAGACAAAATATCTCAATGGCAAAAATATTCCCCATTCAATTCCCTACAAAACAGGTGTCTTCTATTGTTTTGGTAGGGGCAACGGTTACGTCACAAAATCGTGGTTTAGTATATGTTGCTTATTGGAGTACCAGCTTATTTCCAAATTTTCACGCCCAGCATCAAACAATGCCCGGTAAATCCGTAAGAAATCGATTTAAATACACTAGGAAAACGCTTAAGTCCCGCCGTGTTGATAGATGAGCTTTTTGTAAGTTTAAAGTTTGCGTATTGGTAGGGTTGCCAACCGGCCGGTTTTTGACCGGCACGCCGGTTTTTGCCCCACTTGGCCGGTTGCCGGTCAGTCCCTTCGACCGGCAATAGTGTTGCCGGTTTTTTTTACGTAAATAACCCATTATACTAAAAATATTACTAAATATACACAAAAAAACTAAAATAAATATTTAAAAACCATCCTAATCATCGTTTCCCAAATCCCACTTAATTAGTAAACATTGCTCTTCTTCACTTCCCCTTGACCTAACCCGCCAACCCCCTCACCAGACAGCAAACAAGGCAGTAGGCTTGCCAAAGACTGCCACACTGCACTGCAGCCCACTGTCAATGCCGTTCATACGGGAAGATTGTGCACGAATCCGACGATGAAATTGACTCCGCGAAAAAATAAAGTCCAACAAGACTCTCCTTCAAGCAGCAAGATCAACTGCTAAATACTCATTCACGATTAAGAAGTAAACTTGTTAATTGATCATAATTCCTTTAAATCTGTTAATGCTGTTTATGTAATATTAATTTACCCTACTGCTTTGAGAATTGTGATATGACAAATTGAAACTAAGAAAAAAAAATTATTCGTGGTTTATTTGGAATTTATTATCCTTAGGCCTAAATTACTTAGAATAAAAATATGCCCATTGCCTACTCGAATTATGAATACTCGGCATATCAGCGGATGTAATATTATAATCTAGGCCTATTAGGCCTACCTCAGTGACTTTTTTATTTTTGGTGGTTTTCCAGTTTTGACTGCACAAAAACTACATTGTTTTGGTATATCATCCAGCCCACCACTTTATTCTAAAACGCACCAAATGCAATCTAAAAAAAGGAATTTCAAAATTTTCGCCTGCGGCGCTCCCCCCAAACCCCCCGTGCCTGGTCCTTTTCCCGCGAATTTACATGGAGGCCGGTTTTTCCCGTGGTCAGAGTTGGCAAGTGGCAACCCTACGTATCGGACCGCTTTTCCTTTGTAAGTGCTTTTTGAATGCATTGTAGGTGATTGTTGTCAAGTTTCTATTGTTACTTGTTAATTGTTATTATAAGGGTCATTCTCAAACGTAATGACCATATTGAAAAAAATACTTGCAAGAAAAAATTATAACATAAAATTGGATGCCTCCTTTAACAATACATTATCCAATAATTTGTTCTTACAGCCCTAAAAGGGTTTATCTAAAAAAACAAAATTTTTTTACATACAAGCATTTTCATCAATCCAAGTGTACGAAAATGTCATGACTGTTACCGGACATAAAAGTGACAATTGATGTAAGAAATTATTTATTAAATCTATATTCATGTGCACAATAGTTTTAGTTACATTATCACACAAACTAATACATTCAATAAAATATACATTTTTATTTTAATCACTTTTTATAATACCAAAATGTCAAGAATGTTACTCAAATTTCAAAACCTGGTAATTAACTTACTAATAATGGACAAATGGCAAATCAAATTTTATCAAGATCACTGTTAGCAATGAAGTATTAATATTATAAATAAGATTAAAAATGTGATTCAGTTATTTTAAACTTTAAATAAGACTTAATTTAATAATTAGCTCGGGTAACGGTGTTGACAAAAAGTAACAGTCTTGACAAAAAAGTTACTTTTCTAACAGTAATAATTTTTTTCTAAGATCATGTTGCTTGTTAGTGTACAAATCAGTCAACCTAAAGATAAAATCCATCTAATCCAACAAGTTTGTGTTGAGTTTAAAGTAAAGAGACACTACGGGTAACGGTCTTGACAAAAAGTAACATTCTTGACAAGTGATCACTGAAAATCAATAAAAACAAGTGTTTTGTTACTTTTGAGTATGGCAATGAATTACAACCTCTCCCTTCAAAAACACATCTACAGTTGCAGGAAATTAATGCAGTAATCCACGATGCCCTTGGTAATGTTACTTTTTGAAAGTAACATACCTGACAAGTAACATGCATGACATTTCAACTTCATTAATTCATTAGCTGTTAACAATCCCATTTGAAAAAAGTAGGGTTATGTTTGCTATGAGCTGGAACTTGATTGTAACTTAACTCAATTGTTAAATAAAATATTAAATACAAATTAAATTTTTTTATCTTGGTAACATTCATGACATTGAATTAAAATACTCACCGTTAAAATGTTTACTTTTCAATTTTAAAGAGTTCTCATGTCAAAACAAACCAAACTTCCATGATGCCATGTCAGGAGCTGTTCTTCTTCTTCTTCTAGATTGATCCACTGCCTTCTTGAAAAATTATTTAAACTCTTTTACAATGGTAACAGTCATGACATCAGTGGCGTGCAGAGGTTTGATTGGGACCGGCGCGAGCGCGATCATACTGGTGGGTACACCCACCCCCGTGAATGTATTTCCGCTGGCCACACGGGGTCTGGGGCGAAGCCCCAGCCGCCGGAGGCGAAAAATTTTTGGGTCCTTTTTTCCCTTAAGATAGCTTGTAGTGCGATCTGAGACACGGAGGGCACTAAATTACTAATTGCAAATTTGCAATATTTTATAGGAAACTTTCCAAGGATTTGCTATATATGCTATATTTTTTATTTATTTCAATTTTAATACGAAATTTACCAATTATCATTTTCAATTTGTGGATATGTTTAAAATATACTGAGAAAATCATTATGTGGATATACAATTTCGAAATATGGTCTGTTTGATCATAAGGTAATTAGAACACAGAATGTAATTGAACGCAATTCTTGGTCGCGTACACTTACGATCGGCCGAGCCTCTCCAAAACGATAAGTGAGCGATATTTTATAAACATAACTACCAAGATATTGCTATACAACTATCAGAGTTGGGTAAGTTCCTTAAAAAATGGAACTAGTTACAGTTACAAGTTCCTCAAAAAGAAAAAGGAACTCTTTCCAGTTCCAAGTTCCTTAAATTAAAATAAAAGGAACTAGGGCGTTCCTAAGTTCCTTTCCAAATGGAACTAAGTTCCTAAAAAGTTCTTTTTTATAAATAAAACCCTTTTTCTTTAGATCTTCTCGAGAGGGTCAATGTAGGTATCCAAATTTCTACTTAAAACCAAATATTTGCAAAGAATGCATAAAACTCTGTTTGAAATTTGGAGGAATTAAATATATGGATGAGTATGTAGGCTTTCACGACTTGTGAATAAATTTTGAATGATCTTTGGGTTGATGATGCACTGCTCCACGTTTCGCAACCAACAAGGGTGGTGAACACGACATAACGCAACAACCCAAAAGATCATTCAAAACTCAAGGGTGAAATTTAGCTGGCAATGCGACTAATAATGGTGAAACCCATGGGGGATGGGGGTTTGACCACTGAGTGTAGGAATAGGGATGGGGGTATGACAAGAATTTAGAACAATAGAGTCGAATTTTAGATTTCCTGGAAATGGAGTATTTTACAATCCCTTCATTTTGTAAGTAAACTATGATTTGACTCTTTTCATTCCTTAAATTTGTACAGTCAAGTTAATAAAAAAGGAACTTATGAAAATAAGTTACAGTTCCTGGAAAATTGGAACTGCAGGCGCGTCGGAACGTTTTGAAAGTTGGGGGGGGCAAACCTGGTGCAGCTGGGGTCTGGGGCGAAAACCCCAGCCGCCGGAGGCTCTTTCGCCCAAGGCGAAAAAGAATTTCACTATACTCCAGTTATTTCGTCATGTTTTAACTGCACCCGGACTCTGTAAAAAGATGTTTTACATCAGCTATCTGCGATCTAAAAACTAAAAAAAAATGAACGTGAAGTGGCCCATTTTAATAAATTAAAACCTAATTTTGTATGTAATGACAAAGCATACAGGCAAAACATATTTGTTTAATGTTTTACCCTCTTCTTCAGACTACAATATTTATATTATAAGAGGATAATCTTCCCACTTGCCACTTCGCTACAATCACTATACACCACTCCAAAGATGACTTTACGCATAACGATGCGACACAAGGGAACCAAATCCCAACTTGCGTCTGCCAATAACTCTAGCAAATCATTCAAAGGGATGTTTGGATTAGACGTGAGTCTGAGTCACGTGTCCACTCTCACTGAAGTGAGTGACAAACACCACATACAAGACTGGTGGCTGGTTATAAAGATAGTCGGCATGGGGTACGTCAGCCAAAATAACATTCCTGCTATTGTTGGGTTGTTTTCTTCCTGGAAATGAATTGTTGACTGATCATCCGATGTTGCTTTCCCAAAAAGTAGAGTAGAAATCTTGATTTTTCAACTCTAAAATCTGCCCCCCTATGCCCCCATGGCATGAAAGTTAGGGGGGGCAATGCCCCCCTTGCCCCCCTGTTCCGACGCCACTGGGAACTAGTTCCTCCTTAGTTCCTGTCTGGAAAAAAGGAACTAGTTCCTCCCTTAGTTCCTTAAAAAGGAACTATTTCCTAGGAACTGGAACTGTTTAGTTCCGTTCCTACCCAACACTGACAACTATACACCATTACATCCAGCTTGCAAACCAAGTGAAGTTATAACTAATAACAATTTATCTTGTATTACCTGAACATGTTATATTTTTTAGAGGTGAGTGGGGGTGGGTCACCCAAAGCCAGGGGGTGGGTACACCCCTTGGCTTTGGCACCGGCGCGGCTCGCGCCGCGGAACCATAGTCTGCACGCCTCTGCATGACATTATTATGATTGCCACATTAGGGACAAACACTTTCCACTAGTTATTGTTTGAAAATGTAAATTGTTAAAAAAAGTCACTAACACACAGTTATTAACTGTTATTTCTGCATTAATTCCAATCTAGAGACTAAATAAATTTTAGTCTTAAAGTCAAACATTTTACAAAAACACTTCTGGTTTTGAGGATAGGGACATGGGTTTTAACACATTTGCAATACCCGACATTGAATTAAAGGTCAACCTTACAAGATAGAAGTGCAAAAATTCATGGAGCTAATAAAAACTATTAGTATTCTGAAAATGTACAACCAAAATTTATGCAAATCAATATCTTGATCTAAAAAAAAAATAATATTAAGGTGGGACAGCACAAGGGTCATTTTATTTGAGAATGACCCATAAACCTAAAAAAAAAACTCTAATTAAAACCTTTATTTCTATAGATTCTGGCTAACTTTTTCAACTTTTTCTTTCAAAAAGTTCTACATCACCATAACCTTAATGTCCATGTGAAATATGAACGTTGTACCCTTACCCGTTTGGTCAGAATCGGCCCAAATGTCACAAAAATATCGCACTAAAAATCGAAATAAATCGTAAAAGTACGATATTCATGAGAAATATTTCTTCGATTGTACCCAAAAACGTGGCAAGTCTAAGTTCAGAGAAAACGAAGGTCCCCTCCAATTTTCATCAAGATCGCATATGCCGTTTGCCCGGAATCGTGCAAACAAACAGACAGAAAAAAAAAAAAAAAAAACACCCGAGATAAATTTTTTGGGGGGTCAGTGAAATTGAAGTCTTCGCTTCGCTCATCCAAAAAGGACTTTTGTACGGGGTTCATGAAAGCTTCCATTAGTAGGCCCTATTTTAAAAAATCAGTTATGCAAAATCGGATTTTGCATTTACCCGGAATTTGGATTTTTCCATTGTTGGCATTTCCTAAAAAATGCCATATTTTACTGTCCATTATTATGCACTAAATAGCATTTGAGGAAAAATTCTTTCTACGCACATTGAAATGACTTAAATAATGATCCGATTACAACCAAAGTTTAAATCCAATATGGCTGCTAATTCCATATATTCACAATAGACCTATGAATACTGTTTTCGTGCTGTTTTTACACTCTTTTTGTTACATAATTCACTTTGATGTTGTGGATATTAGGAATTAGCAGCCATATTGGATTTAAACTTTGGTTGTAATCGGATCATTATTTGAGTCATTTCAATGTGCGTAGCAAGAATTTTTCCTCCAATGCTATTTAGTGCTTAATAATGGACAGTCAAAAAGGGCATTTTTGAGGAAATGCCAATAATGGAAAAACCAAATTCCGGGTAAATGCAAAATTTGATTTTGCAGATCTGATTTTTTAAAATACTAATGGAAGCTTTCATGAACCCCGTACAAAAGTCCTTTTGTATTTAAATCGATTTCTTACGGATTTACCGGGCATTGTTTGATGCTGGGCGTGACAATTTGGAAATAAGCTGGTAGGTAGCCTACTCCAATGAGCAACATATAAACCACGAATTTGTGACGTAACCGTTGCCCCTGCCAAAACTATAGAAGACGCCTGTTTTGTAGGGAATTAAATGGGGAATATTTTTGCCATTGAGATATTTTGTCTATCTCAAACCAATTTGGAGATATTCGATCCGAAGCTCCAGTCCGATTGAAGGGGAGTTTTAGTATGTTGATTAGTATTATGGAAAGTCTCTGCAAAAATTCAGCGACATCGCAATTTTTTCCTCCAAACGTCAATACTATATGATCTTATTTGACAGGATTAAATATATTTTATGATTTGGAGACATTTGAAAAAAATATTTCTTGTAGAAATCGTACTTAAATTACGATTTCCCCCCGGTTTTTAATACGATATTTTCGTGATATTTGGACAGATTCTGACCAAACGGGTGGGGCTAAAACGTTCATATTTTACATTGACATAAAGATTATGGTGATGTAGTGCCTTTTGAAAGAAAATGTTGAAAAAGTTGCTCAAAATTCATAGAAATAAAGGTTTTAATATGAGCCTTTTTCAGGTGTATAATTAACAAGTACCTAGGCCTAATATCAAGCACAGGTACCGGTAACTATAGAAAAAGTAATGAGATCCATTGGACAGAAATATTTCTAAAAAGCTTCATCCATCAACGCGACTGGGAAAAGCGTTCGCGAAGGGGCCTAGTACTTAATATAAGGTTTTTAAGCATACCTAAGTCCACTTTGAGGACATTATTTTGAATGATAGCAAATGTCGTAAAAGTTTGCCACGACTGGGGATCAAACCCAGAACCTCAGGCTAGCTAGCTCTACCAATTGGGCTACCGAGACACAAAACAAACCTGACACTAAATTGATATTTGTTGGGATTGTTGACAACCATGATAAGAATTCTATTCAACTGAAGACTGCAATGTTGGTATCATTAGGCCCAGTTCCCACAACCAAGTTTTAGTCTTAAGAAATTGTTTTTAGTACCGGTATAAGAAATCCGACATCCTGATTGGTAAAGTGATGTTTTAGTGGCCTGTCATAATGAAGTTAATCCTTTTGATTGGTCGTCGTAAGGATTATTGACGTCTGATTGGTACCGTCCGTTGTAAGAATTTTATTTTTGTTATAGCAATTTCTTAAGATTAAAAAAAAAACAATTTAACACGTATGATGACCTATCCCCTTATACCGGTAACTTAAACCAATTAGTAGCACTACTGAAATAACACATTGAAAATCCAATGTCCGTCGTGCGAGAGTTTTTATACCTTGTTTTGATTGGTCAATTATAAAATCCCGTCCCGTCGCATCGCGGCTAAACGGCCACATGAAAACGAGGCTTTCAGGCCTACTTACCCTAAAGTTTGATTGTACAATACCGGTAGTCTAGGAATGTCGGCGAGGCGTGGAGAGGCCTAAGAGGGACCTGCCGGGGAGGTTAAAGATCGGGCGTATATGGTGGTGGTTAGACCTGACCTCGAGTATGGGGCGGCGGCATGGGATTTATAGGCCTATAGGCTGAGGGAGGTTTTGGAGGAGAGAAGGTTCAACATAGGGCAGCAAGAAGGGTTATATGGGGAAGGTTAGGCGGTGGGAAAAAGATGATAATGGGAATGTTGAGAGGGATGACAG
Source organism: Sweltsa coloradensis (assembly GCA_024449915.1). NCBI lineage: Eukaryota > Metazoa > Arthropoda > Insecta > Plecoptera > Chloroperlidae > Sweltsa > Sweltsa coloradensis. Next base: position 64,610 of record JAMZAV010002359.1, on the reverse strand, counting down.
TATCACTGCAATGTTGGTGGAGTTGGGTTTAGGGTTACCATAAGTGTCTCAGCAAAAAAGAGGACATTTCGTTCACAGACATTCGCGGACTACAAGGGGTCTGGGCAGAGCCCCAGCCGCCGGAGTCGAATTTTTTTTTGGACATTTTTACCGTCAAGATAGCGTTTAGAGCGATCTGAACAAGGGTCAAGAAAGGACAGTGGTGCCGACGCCTTTTAAATTGAGGGGTTATTTTTAAAATCAACACTACATTTTATGACAAAACTAAGACAAGTGGCCTAGGCCTACAACACTTCCTTACGTACGCCGTACGACGTGGACACAAGGCACGAAACGTACGGAAATGGTAACAAAATCACGTGATGGTACACTGCTTGCTGCACAGCCTGGCGTGTTGTGTGACACGCTCGGACCGGCTCGGACATGATCGGCTGCTCGTATTCGGCGATTTACGGTCGGTGGATGGTAAGTGAGGGGGCGAAAGGGTGCGCATGCGCCTCTGCATGGAATTGGGTGAAATAACCGGACATTTGCATTATTTTGAAAAAACCGCCCGGACAGACATCAAAAAAGAGGACATGTCCGGCTTTAACCGGACGTATGGTAACCCTAGTTGGGTTGGGAGTCATTAGTGATTAGAGGTACCCTAAGGAGATAGGAGAAGGGAGTTTAGGTTGTGCAATATGTAGTATAGGGTGGTTAGAGGAAATATCGGGTGGGGGGGGGGACATCTGCAATAGGCTGCAGAAGGGGCTTTACAGGGTAGGGGTTCCAGCGGAAAGTAGTAAAAACGGACCTGAGGAGTCGATATGGTTTCTTAGAAGGACTGTTAGGGAGTGGAATGACTTGTCTGGGGATGTTGTAGCTAGTGGGTCTTTGAGGGACTTTAGATCGTGTTTGGGGGAAGGCAGTAATTAGGTCTGGGGGGAGTGAGTGGTTGCCACCGGACGGAAGGGCCCATTTGTAACGTTAAGAAATGGTTATATGTTATATTGTTTTGTTATGTTATGATTTACTCATGTAGGAGTAGTACTAGGCCCTACATCATAATCGTAGGTTGGGTCAGACCATTTGAACCAATGATGCTGTAAGTCCTTAGTAGGCCTACCTAGTAGTTGTTAGTTGTAACCTTGCCAGAAAACGATGGGAAGCTCTTCCTGGGCTAGCTAGGCCTATTGGGTAGGCCTACTAATACACAACAACAAAAACCAACAAAACCTTGAACGTTTCTATTTTAAATATAAAGTACTTTTGGCAAAAATAGAAAAGTAAAAGGTTTTGTAGGCCCATGTTTTTTGTTTATAAAACCGCAAAAACATGATTTTATTTTGGACCCCCCCCCCCCCCCCCCCCCCCCACGCCACCACCACCGAAGAAGTATACCGGCTATTGTGCACCAGCCACCAAACCTAAAGAAACTGATGCTGGGCTAGGCCTATAGAGGCAAACAGGAAAAGCCTAACATCCCAATGTCCCTACATAACCTTACCATTCGCATTCGCCTGTTGGACGTGGGTCCGACATCTTCACTTCCCACGAGTCTAGGCCTAGGGAGAATTACTATAAAATAATTAACTTTCGGCTCCTTTTACAAAATCATTTTACCTACTAGGCCTACTACCCATAATGTCGTTAAAACAGAAAATGCAAATAAGTAGACCTAGGCCTAGCTATTCCGAGTCAGCTGTCACACCCACGGTGGTCCTCACTCCTGTCAGGGAAGATCGATCATTCGAACGTATTCAAATTCTGTCGATAGGTCGAATTGTTTACGACATCAATGAGCGGTAAGTTCGAAATGGAGAAGGAGAAGGAGAGATAACTAGGAAGCTTCGTAAACGCTTTTTCAGGCGCGTTGTTGGATGAGCGTATATTTTTTAAACGAAAAAAACGTGAAATTGCGATTTTCATAAGAAATAATTTTTCGATTGCGCTCAAATTTCACATCAATTGGATGAGCGTAGCGAGCGAAGCGAAGATACCATTTCACTACACCGGAGAAAAAAATCCGGAATGTTGTTTTTTCTTTTCTTTTTCTTTTTTTTTGTATTTTTGTGTGTTTGTTAACAAGATTCCGGCTAAACCGATACTCCAATTGCGATGAAACTTTCTGGAGGCCTTCGAAAAGTGCCACGTTTTTGAGCGCAATCGAAAAATTATTTTTCATGAAAATCGCAGTTTTACCGGTTTTACCGTATATAAGTCACTCAACGGTTTTACGATATTTTTATATTTATAAAATTTCTTCGACTTGTAACACTCTACATTAGGGTGGGCCGAAAAACAACATTTTTTTTTTTTTTAAGGTCGTAATACCGCGGAAAAGTTGCGAATTTGTGGAGACTAAAAATTTTAAAAAAAATTTAAAATCGGTTCATATCTTCCGGTCGCGCATGTGCTCTAAAGTTTTCCAAAATTTGGAATTTTTTTTTTTTTTTTAATTTTTTTAGTTGTAATACCGCGGAAAAGTTGCGAATTGTGGAGACTAAAAAATAAAAAATAAAATTAAAAATCGGTTCATATCTCCGGTCGCGCATGTGCTCTAAACTTTTCCAAAATTTTTAAAAATTCACATTTTACGATAATTTTAACATTTTAAATTAGCCTCTTCCCGAATGTAAAAGCTCGAATTTTTCATATTTTAAATTTTCTTCTATGTTAAAAATGTTAAAAAATTATCGTAAAAATGTGAAGTTTTCCAAATTTTGGAAAACTTTAGAGCACATGCGCGACCGGAAGATATGAACCGATTTTTAATTTTTTTTAAATTTTTAGTCTCCACAATTCGCAACTTTTCCGCGGTATTACGACTTTAAAAAAAAAATGTTGTTTTCGGCCCACCCTAACCTACATGCTTTATCCGATGGTAATGATTTTTTTACAGAACCTTAACTTTATGAATTGATATATTCGTGTGGAATTTGAGCAGAATCGAAAAATTATTTCTCGTGAAAATCGCAATTTTACGCTATTTTTCGTTTTTAAAAAATGACGCTTATCCAACAACGCGCCTGAAAAAGCGTTTGCGAAACTTCCTAGTATATTAATTCATAAAATTAAGGTTCTGTGAAAAAATCATTACAATCGGATAAAGCAACCGAAAAATTGTGATTTTCATGAGAAATAATTTTTAGATTACGCTCAAATTTCACTCGAATATATTAATTTATAAAATTAAGGTTCTGTGAAAAAATCATCACAATAGGATACAGCATTTAGGTGTCATAAGTCAAAGAATTGTTTAAAAAAAGAAAAAAACTGTAAAAATTCGATTTTCATGAGAAATAATTTTTCGATTGCACTTAGATTTCACACGACTATCTTAATTCATGAAATTAAGGTTCTGTGAAAAAAAACATTAAAATCAGATTAAGCATGTAGGTGTTATAAGTCAAAGAATTTTTTTTTTAATCGAAAAAAATCGTAAAATTGCGATTTTCATGAGAAATAATTTTCCGATTGCGCTAAAAAACGTAGCAGTTCTAAGTTCAGAGATTTCGAAGGCCTCCATAAAATTTCATCGCAATTGGAGTATCGGTTTAGCCGGAATCGTGTTAACAAACACACAATAATACATACAGAAAAAAAAGAAAAAAAAAGAAAAAAAAACAATCTGGATTTTTTTCTCCAGTATGGTAAAATGAAATCTTCGCTTCGCTCGCTTCGCTCGCTACGCTCATCCAATAAACCATATTGACTTCCCGGATAATTCATTGAAAGGGTGACGTTGGCAACTTTTAAATCGGGGCACCTCTCTCTTTCAACCCACACTAGTAGTAGCGTTGGGTGACTAGTGGGTGACACTAGTCACCCAACGGTAGTAGCGTTGAGATTAGTCACTAAACGGTAGTAGTCTTCATCGCATTGGGTAACATTTTCCATGTGAGGTTATACCCATACCGAGAGCTAGCTCATAAAGGGTGACTTTTGAAGGCACACATTTTGGGGGACACTCGTATTGCCTAGTTATAGGCTTGTTGATAAGATAGGGGTTAAGTTAGGCCAGCTGGTCTTTGTCGCCGGAAGTGGTGGGAAGACACAAAGATTATATTTTATTCTGACACTGATGATTGAAGTTGAAAGCCAAGGGATGGGGTCGTAGCACTGCGTGAAGCATTTATTTGTCGATCACTGCGAAAGACTGTGTGTGTAGCCTGGCACTAGTGCAAGTATAGCCACTTCTGCGAGGGAAGCAGTCTCGTTGACGAGCGTCACCTGTTGATTTTCATAAGGTGTGGTAGTTTGATTGACTTTCTGTTTATCGCTCCATTGGCATTCCAGAAGAGAATAGGTAGAGTACTCCTAGAGGAGCCATTATGTAATGACTGTTCGGCTAAAGCCTTGAGAAGTCCTGCTAGAGCGATTATTTCTGGAGTGGCCCTGAGGCGCGTGATGGCCTCGGCGATATTGGCGATCGAGTTCCAAGTCTCTTCATCCAAGGTGGAGGAGTTCACCAGGGTGAATCTTAGTAAGTACTGCAAGCGGATGTAAACTGCCCTTTAGGGTTGCCAGTGGCCGGATTTGAGGCACCGACCGACCTCATGAACAAGAGCTTCGTTACTCGTATGCTAGCGTTGAGCAATATCAATTAGATTACTCATAGTTGAATCACAGATAACAGATTGAAACTTGGAAGTGTGATATGTTATCTGTGGTTGAATCATGGAGTTGTAAATAGTTCGTGTACCATCGCCGTATGCTACTAGGAAAACGCTTAAGTCCCGCCGCGTTGTTGGATGAGCGTAATTGGTGCATTGAGCTGCCATGTGTTATGCGGATTTTCTGTTGTTCTGTGAAAAAATCATTACTAAGTTGAAGATTTTTTTAAATAAAATAAAATAAAAATAAAATTAACTTAAATTTAAATTTTTTTTATTAATCGTAATTTAAAAAAAGGAAAAAATCGTAAATTGAAATTTTCATAAGAAATAATTATTCAATTGCGCACAAATTTTACACAAATATATGAATTATAAAATTAAGGTTCTGTGAAAAAATTATTACAATAGGATAAAGCATATAGGTGTTATAAGTCAAAGAATTGTTTTAAAAAAGAAAAAAAAACGTAAAATTTCGATTTTCATGAGAAATAGTTTTTTGATTGCGCTCAAATTTCACACGAATACATAAATTCATAAAATTAAGGTTCTGTGAAAAAATCATAAAATCGGACAAAGCATGTAGTGTTATAAGCTGAAGAATTTTTAAAAATCGAAAAAAAATCGTAAAATTGCGATTTTCATGAGAAATAATTTTTCGATTGCGCTCAAAAAACGTGGCAGTTCTTTGTTCAGAGATTTCGAAGGCCTCCATAAAATTCATCGCAATTGGAGGATCGGTTTAGCCGGAATCGTGTTAACAGACACACAAAAATACAAAAAAAAAAGAAAGAAAAAAAAAAAAAACATTCCGGATTTTTTTCTCCAGTGTAGTGAAATGGAATCTTCGCTTCGCTCGCTTCGCTCGCTACGCTCGCTACGCTCATCCAATAATTGAATCAAATAATTCGCAGTTGTTCCTGTACTTCCCATGTGTGTTTTGTTTTGTCCCTGACCATTATAAAAGCGATGGAATTAAAAAAAAAAATGAGAAACACAGATTGGGAAATAGTAAACGAGGAAATGGAAAGATGTGGGAAGAAATAAAAATATGACAAAAACTGCTGGAGGTTCCTGAGGAAGAAGATAGTGAAGAGGAAGAAAGTATATATTTTTATGACTTGTGAGGAAAGAAAGACGATGTGAGGGAAGCGTCAGGCATGGCTATTGGTTAGCCGGCTTCGATAAATCCGGGGGCCAAGAATGTGGTGGGACACTCTCACCCCTACCCGATTTCAAATTTGAAATAGGGTTCAGATATTGATTGATGATAGTAAAGAGTGATCATGATGCTAGTAGCGTAAAGTGAGTGGTGCTCTCTATTTGTATGGCTTGTTGATTCAGTGGATAGAATAACGAAGCACATAATGGCGAATTGGCATTGCTGATTCTGGCGTCGCCAGCAAGTAGATCGTGCCCAACGAGTTGGGTTGGTGTTTGCTATTTAAAATGCCGGTCTCTGGTCAACACTCAATCATTGGTTTGTCGATAGAGTCGGCGCCGACAGGATTGCTTGGACCGCTTTTATGAAATAAAGCTCCTCTCTGAAAATCAAAATTATGTGACTGAGTGGGTATAGACTCAAAATTTGAAATTGATTATATTATATTTTTAAATTTACATTCCCACCATGTCACCAGAATACTTAAGAGAACCTTAATTAAGGGAGATCCTCTAGTCCAAGGGACCTTGAAAGTGTAAATAATTGAGTAACTGTTGAAGTCGCGGTTTGGGACGTTGCGTCCGCGGATGCAGTGTTTAGATACAGTTAGAGCACACGTGGTTAGAGAATACTGCTGCAGACAGAACTGGATTGCCATGCACCTGGTTCTAATGGTGACGTTGCTTCTTGCATAAACGTGACAAGAAAATACCTCTTCGTATTGTCTGCAAGAAATCAAGAGAGATAAGCAGTCACAATCACAGCTCTCGTTGTATTGCACCACAGTAGATTTGCTCTTGAGGAATGCAGGGTTTAATCATCAACGATGTATGTATTATGCACACAGTCACATTGAGACAAAGATTGTGGTATGATGCACATAACATTTGCAATCTAAATCGCGATTCGACTGAATCATTTATGAACAAATATTGAGCAATGGTTGGGGACGTAAATTTTATTTTTGTATAAGGCCCAGTCCTGATAAAGAGTTTGGAGAATAACATGAAATTCTGTAACTAGGAAAACGCTTAAGTCCGCCGCGTTGTTGGATGAGCGTAATTGGTGTTTTGAGCTGCCACGTGTTATGCGGATTTTCTGTTGTTCTGTGTAAAAAATCATTACTTGTTAAAGATTTTTAAAATTAATTTAAATTAAATAAAAAACAAACTTTAATTTTTAATTTTTTAGTAAATCGTAATTTAAAAAATCAAAAAAAAATCGTAAAATTGCGATTTTCATAAGAAATAATTGTTCGATTGCGCAAAAATTTCACACGAATATATAAATTCATAAAATTAAGGTTCTGTGAAAAAATCATTACAATCGGATAAAGCATGTAGGTGTTAAAGTCAAGAATTTGTTTTAAAAAAGAAAAAACCCGTAAAATTTCGATTTTCATGAGAAATAATTTTTCGTTTTGCGCTCAAATTTCACACGAATATTCTTAATTCATAAAATTATGGTTCTGTGAAAAAATCATGACAATCGGATAAAGCATGTAGGTGTTATAAGTAGAAAAAAATTTTTCAAAAATCGAAAAAAAATCGTAAAATTGCGATTTTCATGAGAAAAAATTTTTTAAATCGATTTTCCCTCCGTGCAGTTCTTCCGTTCGGGAGATTTCATAGCCCTCCATAAAATTCATCGCAATTGATATTGGTTTAGCCAAAAAACGGTTCACAGAAAAAACAAAAAATACAAAAAAAAAAACAAAAAAAAAAAAAAAAAAAAACATTCCGGTTTTTTTTCCCATTTGGTAGTGAAATGGAATCTTCGCTTCGCTCGCTACGCTCGCACGCTCATCCAATGAACCACGGTACCTTTTTGTACACAGCGGTTTATAACCTTCGTTTAATCACAGATAATAGAGTACATACGTGGGCCCACGTAGTGTACTCTATTATCTGTGGTTTTAAAGGTTTATACTAGGAAGCTTTGCAAAACGCATTTTTAGGCGCGTTGTTGGATGAGTGTTTTGTTTTTTAAAACAAAAAAAGTGTTAAATTGGGGATTTTTATGAGAAATTATTTTTCGATTGCGCTCAAATTTAACACAAATATATAAATTCATAAATTGAGGTTCTTGAAAATATCATTACAATCGGATAAAGCATGTAGATGTTTTAAGTCGAAGATTTTTTTTTTTTAAACGAAAAAAAGCGTAAAATTGCGATTTCATAAGAAATATTTTTTGATTGCGCCAAATTCACACGAATATATTAACATAAAATTAGGTTTTTGTGAAAAATCATAACAATCGGATGAAAACATGTAGTGTTATAAGTCGAAGAAACTTTTTTAAAATAGTAAAAAATCTAAAATTGCAATTAATGAGAAATGATTTTTCGATTTCGCTCAAAAAGTTCAGTTCTAAGTCAGAGATTTCGAAGGCCTACATAAAATTTAAACGCAATTGGAGTTATTAGATTAAAATGTTTTATTTCAACAAAAACATAAAACATCGATACACACAACATGCACACAACAGTCCACATAAAGAATCGAAATGTTTTTTATGCTGTAACGTAACGTTAATAAACAAGCTAATACGTACTAGGACAAACACACAGGTTGGCAACACATTGCAAATTTGAAATCATTCACTTAATTGACTTTTATTTCTATAAATTTATAGACAAAATTCGTTCCGTGGGTATTTTATTTTAGCTGTAGATAGTGATGCCATAGCAAGTATGTGCATAGCAAGTATGTGCATCGTAACATATGCAACAGTACAGGACAATATTCCCCCATATTCCATATTCCCGTGTAATGCGTGTCAACAATAATAATTTTGGATTTGGATTTGAATTTTGAAAGGGTTTGAATCGGTTTGAATAATCGCGCTGTTCACAGCCTGCTTGATGAATCTGTTCTGTTGACGGCATCCATATGATTATGAAGTACGGACAGGGTGAGGCAGTGACAGTAAGAAAGATGGCGCCGGTAAGGTGGTCGTGTTCGTTTTGTATGAGATTTAAATACAGTCCTGAAGAAATAGAACAGCGACATAAAAGTCAGGAAATTGACAGAATACTAGAGAAAGATAAACATGCATTCAGACGACAGGTAAAGTTATTGTTACTTGGCGCTGGCGAAAGTGGGAAGTCAACTTTCTTGAAGCAAATGAGAATCATCCATGGAATGACATTCGAGCCTGAACTTGTTCGCGAGTATCAGAATGTTATTTACATGAACATTGTGAAAGGAATGAAGGTGTTGGTGGATGCTAGAGACAAGCTCCACATTCCATGGGGTAACTCTAAAAATGTGGAGTTTGGAAAGCAAGTTCTTGCCTTCGAAAACAGCATGATATTGGACTCGCGACTATTTCTTCAGTACGCTACAGCATTGTACCACCTGTGGAATGATGCCGGCATCAAAAGTGCATTTGATCGAAGACGAGAATTCCAGCTGGTAAGTAGGCCTAGGGTGTAAATCTCTAGGAAGTCGTTTACTGGGCCCGAAGTACTCTTTACCTGCCACCAGTACCTAGCCTAGGTCAGTACTCAGTAGCCTACTAGCTAGGTGCCCAGGTGGGCCTTGGTAAGACGTAGGCCACCTGTTGATTGTTGTTTTTGCTTCTTGTTGTTGGTAAGCTAGGCCTAGCGGGCCGGAACTCGGTTGGTATGGACCGGTTTTACAAAACTACTTGCGTTAGGTTAGCCGAACTTTCCGCTGGCTACAGTGCGCCGCGCTAGTTCTAGGATATAATCGATAAGAGTGCACCCGAAATCCTTTACGTTACAAATACTTATCGGTAGTTGTTTTTCAGTGTTTTTTTTTGAAAAAATAAGTGTTAAAAACCGGTCCATACCAACTGAAGAAGTACCGGCGGGCCTAAGGAGCTATCCGAATAGTGACAAAACGCGTTTATTCCCTGGTCTTATTCTCGTTTTACGTCACGTCACACGTCATAATATCCGTGACGTAGCTAGTAGCATCCGAATAGTCGTACGCACCGTCGAGACTCGCCGGAAATCTGGGAATGAGAACAAGAATCGAAAAAGGACACCTGATTTTGATCTTGGTACTAGTAGGCCTACTAGAACATAGCGGCTGTTGAGTGTTGACTATACGTCCGATACATTGACGATTCTTTGTAAGTTTAATGCATGAAGCAATCTAGTAACAAGACCAGGAATCAGACCAAGAATAAGAACAAGACCAAGTAAGCCTTACATCCTCTGCGCCGTTGTTTCCTCCCCAGCTCCTCCTCATTTTTAGCCCTAGGGGTAGTGCCTTGATTATATTCTAAATATATCAGTCAAGTTTGTGCGAGCAGGCCTAGCTATAGGCTTAGCTTAATAGGACTAACTCAAAACGACAACTTGTCGATCATCTTTGCTAATTGAGTCAACTTATCGAATGGTCAACAATGAAAACTGTAAATGTTTGGGTTGGTCTAATGTTGCTTCAGTGGCATGCAAAAATGTTAGATAATGTGCTGCTCATGAGTTATTCTTTAGTCTTTACTAAGTAAATTAATGGCTTCTGTTCTGTTCATTGCTTCCCACGGTTCTAGGTAACCAATGATTGGTTGTTGGCAGATTCATTTTCCTCTTTCTCTCCATATCCTTTTCTTCCTCTCTGTCTCTTTCTCATTGGTTGTTTCATTCGTAACCTCGTCCTACTCTCCGTTAGACAGCTTCTTCTTCCTCGTGGACAGGATCACCCTTTGGCAGATGATTCAGCATTCTGAATCCTTTAAGTTTAATTGCTTTCCCCTACTAGGCCTACCTCTTCACTTAGCTCGTTCCTCTCAATCACCGTCCTGGCTAGGAGAAGAATTTCCATACCTACCGGTAGGGATGTACATCGATACTTTTTTTCATTATCGATTATCAAAATGATAATGCCATTATTGAATCGATATTATTGATAATATTGATTTTACCAACAAAGCCTGAATTTTAACTTATAAGAGGAACCTCAAGTGGGGCAAGTGTAAGTCAAAACAATACAATCTCCTTCCGTTTGCTGCCTCGGTGTCATGTGTTTGGCTTCCGTTATCGACTGATGCTCATTTCCAAACACAAATCCTGAGTGTGACACCATCAGCCCAGCCAGTGCATGGTACAACATGAGATAGTCCCCGTCTTTAGAGTTTGGTTGGTGTCACTTTTGATCAATTATTTGATATTTCGATAATCAATAATAAATTTTGGTTACCGGTACCGGTATTAGCCTATGTCCTAAAAACCGTCTTAATATCAATATTACGGTCCACGAAAGCCTGCAAACTAGTGATGACATCGGGTCCAAAAAGTCCAGAACCGGTTCCGGAGCGGAGGAACCGGTTCTGAAAAATATTATAAAAAAAAATGTTCTGTAATTTTTTTTTTAAAAGTTACAATTAACAATCAGCAGGTCAAAAGTGCACTTTAATAGCATTCTTCAAAGTTCAAACAGTGCGCCCGTCCTTGAACACCCGTAGTTTATTGTGCGATCTGGTTAATAGATAGCTAGGATAAGGTGCTGTTACGGAGTTTCGTACCAAAAAGAAATATAATTTGAATTTAAATTATCAATTATTTAGTATGCCTACAAATTTTTAAATCACTGTAAAAATTTTTTTTTTTTTGGAACCGGTGTGAAAAATCGGAACCGGTTCCCGGTTCCCCCGGGTGTCATCACTACTGCAAACCTCATTACGTATATTTTGTATTGCTAATTTCCGTAGCAATTAGGCCTACAGGCGTAGCCTTTTAATAAAAATAATTTTGCAATGGAACTTGTAAAGTACCTAATGAGATCCCACACATACAAAAATCTTGTAAAAATACTGGCAAACCTTAAACACTCAACAAAAGCAATGATATCAAAAATAAGGGCCAAGCTCGTGTACCCTTCATTGCGCATTCTCAATTTAGTAACGTCACTGCCACGTAATTACTAATTACATCCCTGAAAGGCTTGGCCAAATAAAATTTGCCCAAACTATTAGTAGTATTACGTTAAAATTAAAAACTTGCAAAGTTATTGCCAACAGGGTGCGAACTGACAGGGGGGATGGGGGGATTTGCCCCCTCTGGTAATTTCATCCCTGGCTGTTTTACTGAAAGGTATCCCTGCCGGGGATGACTAAATCCCCACCTCTGGATTCCCATCTCATCTTGTACATATCAAGTGACTTTATCTCGTAATGTTAATAAATAATTCAATTTACACATATTCCTTTCAAAATAATACCTCAGATCGCTTCTAATACCATCTTGAGGGGAATAATACCCCAAAATTTTTCATCAGATCGCTTCTAAGGCCACCTTGAGAGCAATAATATCCCAAATATTTTCCTCAGATCGCTTCTAAGGCCATCGCCCCCGACCCGACGAATGTTGGAAAAGGGTGTTTGATATATATATATATATAATTATTTAGTACAAATTTTTAACATTACTGTAAAAAAAAAAAAAAATTCTTAGAACCGGTGTGAAAAGTCAGAACCGGTTCCCGGGTACCCGATGTCGTCATTACTGCAAACCTTCATTACGTATATTTTGTAGGTATTGATAATTTCCCGTAGCAATTAGGCCTAACAGGCGTCTAGCCTTTAATAAAAATAATTTTGCATTGAACTTGAAAAAATAATGAGATCCCACGCATACAAAAATCTTGTAAAAATACTGGCAAACCTTACACACTCAACAAAAGCAATCATATCTAAAATAAGGGCCAAGCTCGTGTACCCTTCTATTTATTTATTTATTTATTTATTTAAGTAAGCCTTCTACAGTGTTCACTCATATGCATGTCATATAGACATGCGAGTATTTGAAGTTGTCAATGAGGAAGATCTGTACAATTGTTAAGTATTATTTACATGGTATTTACAATATTTCAAAAATTTCATTCGATAAAACAGCACAACTGGTACAAGTAAAACAGTTTACAATGTTAACAAAGTTCAATTCGATAAAAGAGTGCAATTGGTCAATTAAAATAGTTTCAATGTAGATACAATATATCAGTCATTAGATTAAAATTAAAACTAAGATATTTGGGTTCACACAACATATGTACTGATACTATAGTTAGCTTAAGCTAGTCCTATACAATACAAGTCTCAAAATATTCACTTACTGAATAAAAGCTGTGTTCCAAAAGGAATGACTTAATCCTAGCCTTAAACTCCTTCCTAGAGCTTGTAACAAACATTCCGTAATTCTTCAGGCAATTTGTTATATACTTTAATTCCCATGTTCACGGGATCATTATCCAGCAGCTTCAATCTATGGCTAGTCTGGTACAATTTTTCCTTCCCTCTCGTGTTTATATTATGGACATTTGCATTCAATTGAAATAAGTTAGGAAATTTATTAAACGAGTGAGCGCAGCGAACGGAGTGATCTCCATTCGACTTAAACGGCCCTTATTGTTTTTCTGCGTGCGTGCGTGTGTGTACGTTGAAAATCAGCCGAATCGCTGAACAGATTGCGCTGAAATTTTAAACAGACATCCGGTACGAGTTTATTGAGAACTGCTAACAAAATCAGCAAGATTCATTGCGATTTAAAACCTACAAGAAATAATAAACTGAATAATAGACTTCCAATGTTTAGAAATTATTTTAACGACAATGTTTTAGATTTTGAAAAGATATTTTTTGTTTGTTATTCGCCTGGCCGTGAAATGCCGTGCCCATGCAAGGTCTGTCGAATGTTGCACGTCAAGGTACCCCCAAATTCCGCTCGTAGATTGAGTAAACCTTGCAATATTTTCACGTATTTCGTACTGGCTTTGTTTACCATAGTAGGCCCTATTGCCACAGATGATGGACTACACTGCGTTATATGCATTTCAAAACATGTTTAATTATTTTTGAAATACAATCTAGAAATTACAAAATCTTTCCCGACCAGGGGATTGAACCCACTTCTTTCACATTCCCCTACTACCTACCTACCTACCCTACTTCCAGCCAACTAGACTAGGGAAACGCCAAAGTCGTAGTTAGACGAGTGAGCGAGTCATGTGGTGAGTACCCGGGAACATTTGCAATTAAGTTTGATAATTATATTCGTATAAATAATAGTTTTTTAAAGTTTAGTTGGTATACGGGGACGGGCGCGTCAACTGTAAGGTCATAATGCGCCTCTCTAGCCTATGATAGGCTAGGTAGGCCTAAGGTAGGGGAAGAAAAGTAATGTAACCGGGTACTCAACACATGGCTTAATCACTCGTTTAACAACGACTTAAGCGTTTTCCTAGTTTACAAACATGATAACCTCAAGCAGATACAGACAAGCTACAGTTAATATATTTGCATTCTTAAAAGCCTGTCTGCATGATTCTCTAGAGCCTAAATGGAGTATATACCGCAATGCTCTCTTCTGAAGGCAAAAAATCTTACTTACACTCGTTGAGTTCCCCCAAAACAATATCCCATAGTTTATCAGAGACTGAGTGTTGGCATGAAAAACTTTTTTCCTTGTATCCAAATTACATTGGGTGGACAAGGCTTTCATTGTAAAACAAGAAGAGCTTAGTCTCTTGCCCAGGTCTTCAATATGAGATGACCACTTTAGTTTAAAATCCAGTTTAAGGCCTAGGAATTTGGCTACCTCCACTATATCAATTGATAAGTTGTTATGCTCTACTGTTAAATGTGGATGTTGACCCTTAACTTGGTAGGTAATTATTTGGGTTTTTATGAACAGTTTAGCTTCAATTTGTTAGCCTTGAACCATGCTTCTAATTCTCTAAGAATAACTCCCAATTTGTAAATTAACTCGTCTATGCTCTGTGCCGTAATTATCACGGTAGTATCATCTGCGAAAAGAATTGCTTTGCATAGACGCGCTAAATAAGGTGGTAAATCGTTGATATAAAGGCTAAAGAAAACTGGACCAATATTAGAACCCTGCGGAACCCCACTATTAACCTGTTTCCAACCTGATGAACACTCAACACCATTGCTGTTAATGTCTACGCGTTGCTTTCGGTCAGTAAGATAGGATCTGACCCATGAACCTGCTGTACCCCTTAGTCCGTAATGTTTTAATTTATCAATAAGGATAGAATGGTGGAGTGTATCGAATGCTTTAGACAGATCGCACATAATAGATCCAACCACTAGTTTCTTATCTAAGGCGTTATTGATCTCATGTATTAGTTGGAATGCTGCCGTCATGGTAGAGTGTCCCTCTCTGAACCCATGTTGATTCTCGCATAGTATATTATTGTCATTGAGGAACACATGGAGTCTACTAAGAAATAATTTTTCGAACACCTTTGACAATGTCGGCAGCAATGCAACTGGCCTATAATTTGAAATCTCAGTCTTTTCCCCTTTTTTAAATAAAGGCTTAACCACCGAGTATTTAAGCCGTTCCGGAAAAATTCCCTCTGTGAAGGAGCAATTACATATATGCGCCAATGGTTCCGCAACAAAATGGCTACTATATTTTAAAATAACATTAGAGACACCATCCCACCCTGCTGAATGTTTTGATTTTAAGTTATTTATTATATCTATTACTTCAGCAGGACTAGTCAGACTCAATACAAAGTCTGGGATGTTATTATCAGTAACCTTTTGTAGATTGATCATACATTCTTCATTGGTATTGGTTTTCTGATCTATTAGATCACCTGCAATTGAAGTGTAGTACTGATTGAACTGTTCTGCAATCACATGTTTATCAGTTATTCCTACATTTCCTAATTTGATTTGATTTATACTAGAACTGTTACCTTTCCCCTTTTTTCCTGTCAGATAATTAACCAAATTCCATGTTGTTTTAACCCTGTTGTCTGAGTTTTCTATTAATGCTGAATTAAAATCGTGTTTTGCCTTTTTTATAAGTTTAGATAGATCCTTCTTGAATGAGTTGAAGAAACTTTTAAACTCATCACTCATCACATGCATTTTTAATTTCATCCGTAATCCATCCTTTAAAAATGTGTGTATGGTCTTTTGGGCGACATGATTTTTTGGGGAAATGTGTTTCAAAGAGTGAGAGATATATGTTCAGGAAGAGATTAAATTTTTTTATCAACCTGATCTGTTGGAATGTTGTAAATGTTTGACCAGTCTACGATAGCCAAATCACATATAAACTCATGGATGTTCTCTGGTTTAAATGATCTTTTCAGTATAGATTTGGATTTTATGCCTTTGTCTATCTTCCATCTAGAAAAAGGACAAGGTACTGAGATTAGTTGTCCGCTATGATCCGATAGCCCAGATATAATATTTGACACATCTTGTGGATGGAGGAAATAATTTGAAATCACATTGTCAATGGCTGAGCTTGAACTATGAGTAACTCTAGTGTAATCAAAATTTAGGGCCGATAAATTATAAATTCTCAGAAGATTTTCAAACTTAGTTTTTGTTACAACTATCAACCGAAAAGTCAATGTTTATGTCACCACATATTATTATTTTTGAACCTTCTCGGCGTATTAACTTAATTAAGTCTTGAAAGGAGTTCGTGAGCCTTTTAATATTGCCCAATTCTGGCGGACGATAAATAGTGATAATAACTATGGGAGTGGAAGAAACAACTTCAATGCCACATACTTCAAGGACTCTCTCAACAGACTTGCATGTAATGTCGGATCTTGGCTTAATAATTAGATTCCTAGAGTTTCTACTGTAGATACACACCCCCCCTCCTTTTGCACTGTGTCTGGTAAAATATGAAGCTAATGTTAAATCATTATAATAACTGAATGTTCTTGAGAAGGTAACATCCAATGCTCTCCAAACACAGAATGTCAACTACCTCTGGAACAGAATCTAAAAAAAGTTCCACCTGTTCGGGGTTTTACTACATAATCTTCTAATGTTTTGATGGAAGACAATTAACTTTTTATAGGCCTACTCTTCCCGTCCCTTTGTTTAGTGGGCTTCCGCTACATTTGCGCATTCTCAATTTAGTAATGTCACTGCCACGTAATTACTAAATACATCCCTGAAAGGCTTGGCCAAATAGAATTTGCCCAAACTATTAGTAGTATTACGTTAAAATTAATATTTGCAAAGTTATTGCCAAGCTTTTAAAGGAATGTAATGGGGCTGTGAGCATTTATGAATTAAAGAATGCACAAATGTAGAAGGGTGGGGGTCCAGGCCTATAAGCTTGGCCCTTCTTTGAGATTTCATTGGTTTTGAGTAGGGTAGGCTACATAAGGTTTGGCTGTATTTTTAATGTTATTTGTATATGTGTGGGTAGGCCTACCTAATTTAAATTCACATTTGTAAAAAAAAAAAAAAAATTAACTAAATATATGCTTTGAAACAAAGGTCAGGTAACTGTGCACTCTCAGTGCTACTTGATTGATTGCTTGATTGATTGATAAACTTAGCCTATGTCTGTTTTCATTATAAATTTCTCTGTGTAGGCCTACTTAACGAATATCAATGTGATTTTCAGAGTGATTCAGTACCATATTTTCTTGACAACTTGGAGCGAATAGCAAAGACTGATTATGTGCCTTCACATCAAGACATACTCTATGCACGCAAAGCTACAAAAGGAATCACTGAGTTTGTTATACCAATCAATAACATTCCTTTTCGCTTCGTGGACGTCGGGGGTCAGCGGTCCCAGAGGCAAAAGTGGTTCCAGTGTTTTGATTGTGTCACATCCATATTATTCCTTGTATCATCATCCGAGTTTGATCAGGTGATCCTGGAAGATAGGTGAGTGTGATTTTATATTTTTCTTAAAATGTAAATTTACTACTATAATAGCTTCTAAGCTAGTAGGCTAGACTAGAATAACGCCGCTTTATGTCTAGATACGTAGTGGGTTTAGACATTTATTAGGTTCCACCGCTTGGCAAATTCATTGGTTCCTAGACAATTCCTAGCAAAATTCTAGCAAAGGCAGTGGGCCTTAGGTGAGTCGATAAAGAAGTTTCCCCGGTTTAGCGTCTGGAATCAACCCATGGATCAAACAAAGTACGGTACAATGTTGAATACATACAAATTTGCAGATAATTAAGGTAAGCCGCCTATTATTTGTTGACAATGCATGTTAGGTACCTAATATGTATGCATTTTTGTATTAGATATTAATATTATCATTGTTAGGTGAAGGCTCATGCCTCAGGCAAACTATTAGAATATTAAATTGCTTGACAGGGATTTGACTAAACACACGAACATACAATCGCGCTTCTCTATCAAGATCCAGTAGCCCTATCTCTAGACTAGAATACATTAATTTTTAAAATATAATTAAAGGTTAAAGTATGTTTTCTGCCAAGATGGTCAGTCCTTGCTACTAAAAAAAGTAGGCCTACATGTTACAAGTAGTAGCACACTACTTAACTGCATTGCATTTCACAAACCCTTTATCAATGAGAAGAATACACTTTAAGTGTCAAATACGGTCATTTTAGTTCCGTGGTGTAAAACTGTAAAAGATTTATTGTGTTCGTATTCATTTTCATTCCGTTAACAATACATAATATGTTGCGCTTCGCGAATTTGCCTCCAGCGGCCGCTGCGCAAGGCATCTCATCGTGGGATGGTTTTCGTAGCGCCCATGGGCGTCCCTTTTTTTACATTGTAAATCTGGGCAGTGGACACCCTATATGAGCACCAAATAACGCGTTGATGTTTGTGATTGACGATTGTCTTTTAGTCAGGTAATATCTAGGTGGAATTTCAATGCAAAATTGGATCCACATTTCATCCTTAAATCCAGGATTAAAAAAAATTTGCCTTAAAACAAGTTTAAGAGCTCCAAACTGACTGACCTGGCAGCTGGAGCTCTGCCTCAAACCCCTTCCCCTCTAGCCAACCTTGTAACAAGTCAAAATTAGATCTGGCAACACCTGTTTTAAAGAATGACCACGACCACCTATGTAGATTAATGCTACTTTCCATCAGAAATCACGTTTGCTAAGTTTTACAAATTCAATTTTTCTTGCTTATTCAGGTTACTAAAAGTAAGCTTTTGTTTCAGACGCACAAACCGACTTGAAGAGTCCTGTAATATATTTGACACAATAGTCAATAACCAGGTATTTCGAGGTGTTTCGATAATACTATTCCTCAACAAAACTGATCTTCTGGCAGAAAAAGTTAGATCTGATAGCACGAAAATTTCATCATATTTTCCCAAATTTGCTGGCAATCCTCATAGCCTAGCTGATGTACAGATCTTCATTCTCTCGTTATTTACTGGCGTCAAGAGGGACCCACGGAAACCAATTTTTCATCATTTTACTACAGCAGTTGACACAGAAAACATTAAGGTAGTATTTAATGCAGTGAAAGATACAATATTGACCAGAAATCTTGAGTCACTTATGTTGCAATAATGTAACTAGGCCTATACACTGTACTGTAGTAGGAAAAAAACTGAGCTATAAACTGTTGTCATGTGAGTGGAGGGCAGGGCCTACACAATGTTGTGTGTACTCACAAATCAAATTTCTCAGGTCAGTTCCATAAAATGGTTGACATTATTTAACAAAATATGTTTGAATATATATAGCCCTATATAGGCCTACCGTACCTACTACTAATTACTTTTAACTTTCATAGTCATGAAAACTAAATGACTAAAAATGTCACCTTACATCTATTTAGGAGGCAAAAATTTTAGGTGCTACTTAACAAATTAAGTTTGCCTAAAAAATTGTTGATTTAAAATTTTATAAAAATTTAAATTATATACCGTAGGCCTTCTTGAAGTGTAAACTCCACTCACTGACTCGGCAAATACATACATTTTGCTGGCCAAGATCTTGCACAAAACATTAAATCAAAACCAAACTTGCAGACATTTCAGTTGGACAAAATGTTTGTAGAACAAAGTAGGCCTAGCCATGTAAAAATATAAAATGCAATATTGATCCTCAATATTTAATGACTAGCTTGTCGATGAGTATGACCCAAACTAAATTGTTTGCTAAAACTAAGTTACATTGAGGGGCGTAGTTAATTATTGCACTGAAATCTAGTGTACACCCTCAACCATGGCCGAAATGTGTTGAAAAACACTTTTAGCATGCTTGGCGATGTCGGCGTGGTCCGAAAGCTGTTGACTCCAACCCTTGAAAATCCCACTCGCACGCTCGCATTTTGCGAGTGACAATAGTCTCTTGCGAGTAACTTTTATGGACGTGCTTCAAAATATCGTTTTTGCGAGAATTTGAATCGAGCGCCCGGATCTAGTTACTGAATGGCGCCGCTAGATGTGGGCTTCTGTACGATCATGCAGGCAACTGCAAGTCTGCTTGGTGATTCCCGTGAGTCGTAGGAGCCGCGGAGTGTGTGTTGAGCGTGACGAAGCTATTGTGATTGCGTGTGTTCGCCGCTCGTGCGTAGGCCTACGGTTTTCGTCGTGTTCGTGTAGGAAATAGGAATAATGTCAAAGCAAACTAAGTTAACATTTTTTGTAAAAAGGCGTTGTTGTTTCAAGAATCGAAAGACGTTGCAACATGAGACGTCGCGGAAACTTGAGTCGAGTAAACAGCCAGACACATTATTGTAAGACGCGATCGCGAACATAAGTCATTGGGCATTTTGTTGATGCGGCGCATATGATTTGTACCATCAGTGTTCTTATCTTATCTTATCTGCAAGTGGTTTACGAGTTTTCACGGTATAAATACTGAAGTTTTTCAGTACTGAATTAAGCCCGCTATGTTATCCTAAAACGCACCAAACGCTCTTTAATAAAACCTGACCTCAAAATTTTTCACCTGCGGCGCTATTGTTGGGGGGCTCCGCCCCCCAAACCCCCCTTGCCTTCCCGCCGAAAGTACCTTCCCGCTAGGAGCGAGTACTAAAAGACGAGTGCGAGTTGATTTGTTACACAATTTTCAAGGGTTGCAGTGTTGACTGGATGTAAATCTATTGTGTCATTATTACATACATCCACACGGCGGTGTTCAAATCGCAGATGTTGCAAGCTCGCTCGTTGTGGGCGAATAGCGAGGAACTACTTCCTCAAAGTAATTCTGTTTTCGCGGTGAACGAATGTTGTCTCGTTGTAGGCATTCATTAACAAATATTCTTCAATTTCCTCTTCTGAGTCAGAGCTAGGTGATGATCATATTTCTTCGACTAATGTAGTTTTAACTTGGCAAGTTTGTCAGTCATTTCTTTGACAATTATGACTTATATTTACTTTTGACAGTGACAGACATAAGAGAAACAAAACAGATGACGCCTACTCAAATTTGGTGGGTGTCGACCATGTTTTTGCTCAACGTGGTCCGAAACTTAACGTGGTCCAAACTCTGTCTTGCTTATAATGCTATGTCCTGCTGTTAATGTAGTGAAGCTATGTTGTGTCAGTTTGGTTAGGTATGTTATATTATGTGGTTACATTTGATGGTATCTGATACCTGTAGAAGAGCAGACATTATTAAAGAACCGGAACCTTTGTCCCCGCTGTTTTCTGTAGTTTGATTTCCAATATCCAGACTTTTATGTTCATTACACCTAACCGGTTTGCGTTTCTTTTCTTTTTTAAACAAAACTACATTAGTTAGACCAATAACTTGCCTAGTCTCATCATCATTTTTCTCCAATGATGGAAAATTCTTAATCCTTTTCATCTCTTCACTCAGCAAGTTTGAGTTTTCCAACAACTTTGTGCATTCAAATATACTAGTCGGTATATTTGTCTTTAGCCTTCAACTCATGTTCCACATTAGTATTCTACTTCTTGACCATTTCTGACACCGCAGCACACTCAGTTTGCCCAAGCCTGTTATCTCTTATAACCATAATATGATCTTCTCCTTTATTTTTAACGAGTAAATTTTTTTTTTGATTTTCTTCAGAAGGGCGTGTTTCTTTTTTTGTGGTGCCACAATCTCTTTTGGTAAACCTAAGTCACGTTTCTTCTCTGCCAGAATACTTTTATCTGAACATGCTCCATCTTTGATTTCCTCTTGATTTGCTGAAATCTGATTTCCCAATGTAGGCCTATCTTGACTTGTAACTCGATTCATTTTTCGTTTTTTGTGGTGCCGCAATCTTTTTTGTTAAACCTATGTCACGTTTCTTCTCTGCCCGCATTCTTTCAATTAAACATGCTTCACTTTGTTTTCCTCTTGAAATAGAGTTGGATTCTTAGAAGCAAGGTCCTACATCTAGAATAGGCATATCTTGCATAAAATAAAATTTACAAAAACGCCTCTACGACACACCATATTTCTTCTTAGATTTTATCAATAGCAATGTTGATCATCATTATACGTAACATTCTGATTTTTTAGAAGGGAATGTTCATGAGTTGGCAATTACTTTAGTAACCTTACATTTTTGAGTCGCCTACAGACCACACAACCTAGAGTGGATGAATCTGAATAGGTAGCCTAACATTTTGTTTTTATTGGACAATTGGTTTATAAAACTGCCTTCCTTGTGAACAAAGTGTAGCCTAAATAGGCCACAATCTTTCACAACATGCCTTTTTCTTTGCATTGATGTAGGCAAATCAATACACAAAGATTTGACCTTGTACAGGAAATGTTAAGTAAGGCATCATTCACAACTAGTTCTAAGGCGCAATGTCTAAGTCGCATGGTAAAGTCGTTAGAAATGTGTCGTTTACAACAGTTTGTGTATTAGACGCTCTCTTCTCTTTCTATTTTCACTTTCACACACACAGCTCACTGTTTGGTTGGTCGTAAGTCCTCGTCGCAAGAATTGGATTTTAAGTAATTCGTAACGGCATACACTTTACGTCTTGCGACGTGTTGTGAACGTACTAGTTGAAACACATACTCAGCAATACAAAATATTACGCCTTAGACCTGGCGCCTTAGAACTGGTTGTGGATGATCCTTAAGAACCTTAGTGTGTGTGTGGATCAATGATCATTGTTTAATGGGTAGGGTAGATCAACAGATTTACTGGTACCTCTTCTGTTGGTGAATTTATGAAGCTTGGTGATGACTGATGGTGATAAGTCAGGTTGAAGTTGGAGTTTAACTTCAAGCACCAATTAATGAATTGAAAGACACTGCAGTAAAGCAGCATTATGATACGGGGCCCACCATTTAATTATAAGCGGGAGGATCCCACCAAATTCTTGAGACCCTTGGAAAGACCCACGATCAATATAAACAAATATTTGTTAAACTTTTTTTTTTAAATCGTTCAATAAATATGTTTTTATATTGATAATAGGTCTTTCCCGAGATCTCAAAAATTTGGTGGAATCCTTCCACCCCTTACCAACTTCATTGTACGTTAATGGGTAGGAATCAATAAAATAAATACCAATCAAGAGGAAAACAAAGATGAAACATGTTCAATTAAAAGTACTATGCGGGCAAGGAAGAAACATGACAGGTTCACCAAAAGAGATTGCGGCACCACAAAAAAAGAAAAATGAATCTAAAAGTAAAGATACATTGGGATGAAAGAGTAATCAGATTTAAGCAAATCAAGAGGAAAACAAAGATAGATCGTGTTCAATTGAAAGAATGTGGGTAGAAAGAGATTGCAGCACCACAAAAAAAGAAACAGTCCCTTATAAAGAAAATGAAATCAAAAAATTAATTTACTAGTGAAATGAAGGAGAAGGTCATATGGTTACAAGAGATAACAGGCTTTTACAAACTGAGTGTGCTGGGGTGGCAGAGATGGACAAGAAGAATAATACTGATGAGATGTAGGCTTTCACGACCTGTAGATGTCTTCTGTATGATCCCTGGGCTGTTTCGTCGTGTCGGCGGGCACTGCTCGACGTTTCGCCACCCATGTTGGTGGCTTCTTCAAGAATTCTTGAAAGAAGAATTCTTCTTGAAGAAGCCACCAACATGGGTGGCGAAACGTCGAGCAGTGCCTCATCATCGACACGACGAAACAGCCCAGGGATCATACAGAAGACAAGAATAATACTAATGTGAAACATGAGTTGAAGGCTAAAGACAAATATACCGACCGGTATATTTGAATGCACAAAGTTGTTGGAAAACTCAAACTTGTTCAGTGAACAGATGAAAAGGATTAAGAATTCCCCATCATTGGTGAAAAATGATGATGAGACTAGGCAAGTTATTGTCTGGACTAACTAACGTAGTTTTGTTTAAAAAAAGAAAAGA
The DNA here is from genome assembly GCA_024449915.1 of Sweltsa coloradensis. NCBI lineage: Eukaryota > Metazoa > Arthropoda > Insecta > Plecoptera > Chloroperlidae > Sweltsa > Sweltsa coloradensis. Next base: position 40,812 of record JAMZAV010002359.1, on the reverse strand, counting down.
AACGCAAACCGGTTAGGTGTAAAGAACATAAAAGTCTGGATATTGGAAATCAAACTACAGAAAACAGCGGGGACAAAGGTTCCGGTTCTTTAATAACGGCTGCTCTTCCACAGGTATCAGATACCATCAAATGTAACCACATAATATAACATACATAACCAAACTGACACAACCCAAGTTCACTACATTAACAGCAGGACATAGCATTATAAGCAAGACAGAGTTTCGGACCACATTGAGCAAAAACATGGTCGACACCCACCAAATTTGAGTAGCCGTCATCTGTTTTGTTTCTCTTATGGCTGTGACTGTCAAAAGTAAATGTAGATTAAAAAATAAAAAATAAAAACTAGTGAAGTAAAGGAGAAGATCATGTGGTTACAAGAGATAACATGCTTGGACAAACTGACCATGCTGCGGTGGCAGAGATGGTCAAGAAGAAAAATACTGATGTGGATCGTGGGTTGAAAGCTAAATACAAATTTACCGGCACATTTGAATGCACAAAGTTGTTGAAAACTAAAAAATGTACGTACATTTATTAATATTTTGTTTGGAATCGTTCCAATCAAAATATTGATTTATTAACGGACTTTTTGTTAAAGTTAATTATCTAGTGGGCCTAATATTAATGTGTGGTCGAAAAGGTTTATATAGATTGCAAAAAATAAACCCCAAATTTTTCATTCTTGCTCTCATGTTTTATGTAATGGTACCTTCATGTGAAACAGTCCAAAGATTTTACTGCTGTATAGCCACTCACTATATCTAGGCCTAATTAAGCACTTACAACCAAAATTTTAACAAAATGAATGTTTTTCTCGGACATTTGAGGTAAATAAATTGAAACATTTCATACAAGTTAAAAAAACTTAATAGGCCTATCAACATGACTTCAAATCCACAGGTTCATTTTCATGTTAAAATTATTTCAATACAGCGTGTTATAAATTTGATACTGTTGACAAATGTCTCCGCATAATGGTCGCACATCACTTTTAAAACTAGATATTTATATAGCTGTGGCCTATATTTGTGTAAATACATTAGGACCTATGTAGGCCTAGAGTCCAAATATTTATATGTACGTATATAAAAAATATTCCTACATTACATCGGTATCAAAATATCAATGTTTTTGCCCAGGTCTAATCTATTACAAATAGCAATGTTTAACTAATTAAGCTACAAGATTTATTTATTTAAAAAATATGATTAATTGATTAGGCGGTAGGCCTAGATGTGTTTTAAAAAAAAAGACCAAATTATAATTTTAATTCAATTTTTTTTTCTCTTTTTTTAATGTACCGGTATTATCATTTATCTTATCTTCTTCGACTATGCTATGCTATGATAACACTTGCATGGAAAATATGACAAAAAGTGTGGGTAATTCAATGTATGACCAAGTAATAATTTACCTAATAGCAAATTGGATTAAAAATAGCATAACTATTTTTAAGTAGAGGGTGTAGAAGAAGATTTTTAAGAGGCAGCTCTATTTAATGCAATGCCATTGTATATAATTAGTTTATGCTGTAGATAAGCAAAAGTGGTACAATATAGGTCTACTCAATATAGTGCCTAATTTTATAAAATGTATTTATTTTCCATGGGACCAACTATACAAAATGCGTAAGTTAAATTAAAGGGCTCAATTTTTGCACAAATGAAAAGTGTACGTACCTACGTTTTGTTTAGGTACCTAACTTACCGTCCACTGTACAAGTAAATTATTGGCTGCTATTTTGAATCTCATTTTATATGATAAAAATGACTCTTGGGTAAGTGCCTTGAACTCAAATACTACAAATAAAGCTGTAACTATGTCTTCCCATTGTTAATTTTCTGATTGTGTATTATATTATATTATGTATTATATTGATATTATATTTAATGTAGCCTATTACTTCACCACTTATTGAAATATAATTGTTACATGTACTATGTATTATATGACTGCATGGCATTGGAATATGAAAATGCTAAACCTTGTAACTTGGATAGTTTTATAAATTTTAGTTGTTGTTAATTTGTTTGTATCATAATGAGTCTTATTTTGTAATAATTAATAAGTACTACCATTATTTTATAAATACTTTTTAAGCCTCACTTAAATTAATACTACCCTATTAATTGCTAATAGCATTAGTTACGACTCCAAAAATAGAAGTTGATTGTGTTTTGTTTCAGACAAACATTGAGTGTAAACCAATGAAAGGCAGGTAGGCCTACAATATTAAATTTGTTAACAATGCAGGTTTGTTTGTCTGCAATGACAGTATGATGTCACAGCCTCATCAATCGTAACTAACCCTATTAGTTATTTATTAGTTATTACTAGTGATACTGATAGTCAGGGTGCAAATTGATGGCTTGACAGAGGATGGCCAAGTATAGCATCTGCGTGGGCTGTAAGGGGTCTAGGGCAAAGCCCCATCCGTCGGAGGCAAATTGTTTTGGGGGTATTATTGCCCTCAAGATGGCCTTAGAAGTAATCTGAGGTATCTGAGGTCAGGGACAAAGAGTCCATTGGTATGGATTATTGAGCGAGCGAAGCGAGCGTCTCCACTTGACTCTTATGGCTCGAATGTCTGTTTTTTTTTTTTTTTTTTTCTGTTACTGCTTCAATACAGGTCGCACCGTTTCTCTGATCGACCTGAAATTTTGCACACATGTACATACCACCTAGGCGGGTTGCTGTATAGTTTTGTGGCAAAATCGTTCAAAAAGTTAAAAAGTTACATTAAAGTTAATCGAAAGTTTTTTTTCAAACTAAACGGCGACAAAATCTGAGGTGGCCAAATCATTTAGAATGTCCGTCCGATCACGAATATGTTATTTTTATTTTGATCCGATAAGTAGTGTAGATGGAAATTACATTATAACAAAGTCCCGTTACCATGGCAACGGAAAGTCGCACAGCTTTTTTGGCTCATGATAGCGGTCAAACGGAGGCTCGGATCGAGTTGAAATTTTGACCATCCGCAAGTTTCGTTCCCGATTGAATGCCATTAGTTTTGTGGCAAAATCGTTCAAAAAGTTATAAAGTTACATTAAAGTTAATTTAAAGTTTTTTTTTAAAACTAAACGGCGACAAAATCTGAGGTAGCCAAATCATTTAGAATGTCCGTCCGGTCACGAATATGTTAATTTTATTTTGATCCGATAAGTAGTGTAGATAGAAATTACATTTTAACAAAAGTAACGTTACCATGGCAACGAAAAGTCGCACAAGAATTCTGGTCACTATGTACTGCCACCTAGAAAAAATCAAGAGTAAAATGATTTTCCCAAAGAAATGATGTCAAGGTTCTCTAGATGGCGGTGGATTTTATCCATTCTCTCCTATTTTACAAATTTTCAGCTAAATCGATCAAGACCTTAAAGACTTATTGGTATGTAACATTATGGGAATGTCGTACTCGGGTCGTGTTGCACGTACCGGTGCTCGCTCAACAACGCGTCCAACTGAGCGTTTTCCTAGTTAATGTGCAATCACTACCTGGCTAGGAATATATGTGTAAATTGACGCATTATTTATTAACGTTACGAGATAAAGTCACTTGATATGAGATGACATGGGTATCCAGGGGTGAGGATTTAGCCATCCCCGGCGGGGATACCTTTCAGTAAAACAGAGCCAGGGATGAGATTACCAAAGGGGGGAAATCCCCTCCGTCAATTTGCACCCTGCTGAGTGCTGATAGTGATAGTTCATTGTAGCAAATGAGCAATGTTACATACTATTTTAATCAAATTGCTGTTCGCTCGGCCGACTGACACCACAGATGTTTGAAATTTTGGGTAGTTCTTGCGCACTCGGAAATATAGGGCTCTACAGTAACACTTTTCAAAAAATTTTTTTTTAAAATAATAACAAATAAATAATAGAATTTCAGGATTTGGGATTTTGTTACAAAGTTCAAAATTGATCATATTCGTGTATCGATCCTGACTGATTAACATACAATTTATAATATACAACTGTGGTGCTGTCCATGTATGCTTTATTGACAACTAAGTAAAGTTTAATATACGTTGGATTCTTCCCAGCCGAGCGAATAAGTATGTGCCAACTGTCAACATGTGTCCTATTCCCTCTTTAAGTTTAAGTGGTTTCTGGCTGAAAATCAAAAACACAATGTTGTACCTCTTCTCTACCACAAGTCCACAACCATCCAGTAGCTATCGAATTCGATATTGAGAACTATAGGACCGAGTTAGCTCATCTCAAAGTCAACTGTGTACAGTTATTACTTACTAGGAAGCTTCGCAAACGCTTTTTCAGGCGCGTTGTTGGATGAGCGTAATTGGTGCATTGAGCTGCCATGTGTTATGCGGATTTTCTGTTGTTCTGTGAAAAAATCATTACTACGTCAAAGATTTTTTTTAAATTAAATTAAATTAAATAAAAAATTAACTAAAAATTTAATTTTTTTAAAATTAATCCTAATTTAAAAAAAAGAAAAATATCGTAAAATTGCTATTTTCATGAGAAATAATTTTCCAATTGCTCTGAAAAAGTGGCAGTTCTAAGTTCAGAGATTTCGAAGGCCTCCAGAAAATTTCATCGCAATTGGAATATCGGTTTAGCCGGAATCGTGTTAACAAAAATACAAAAAAAAGAAAGAAAGAAAGAAAAGAAAAAACATTCCGGATTTTTTTCTCCAGTGTAGTGAATGGAATCTTTGCTACGCTCATCCATTTAAAAGAGATACATTTTGTTTTAGCATTTAGGCTACATTTATAAAATTTTGCATACTTTTCCTTTCCACCAAAACCCTAAATGTGGATTGTTTCTTGTACTTCTAATGGTAAATGGAGAGCAAGGAACATTTCATTCAATTTAATTAAATAAAAAATAATAATTAGACTAGGAAGCTGAGCGACTGAGGATACAATTCAACTCAAACGGCGCTTATTCTGTGATTCTGTATGTGTGTGTGGGTGTACACGTCGAAATTCAGCCGAATCGCTGAACAGATTACGCTGAAATTTTTGGATGAGCATAGCGAAGCTAAGATTCCATTTCACTACACTGAAGAAAAACATCCGGATTGTTTTTCTTTCCTTTTTTTTCTTCTGTATTTTTGTGTGTTTGTTAACATGATTCCGGCTAAACCGATACTCCAATTGCGATGAAATTTTCTGGAGGCCTTCGATATCTCTGAACTTAGAACTGCCACATTTTTGAGCACAATAATTATTAAAATAATTCTTCTAATTCCATTCACAGTACAGTTGACAGAATACCGGCACACTTTCTCCCTCAAATTGCAAACCGGTACAAAACACTATTTTAATGAGTCACTCGGGACACCGGTACAAGTGTTCTGACTTCTAAATCCTGTCTGTCTGGTCACCTTATTTAAACTGGAACTCGCTCTGCTTCAATAATTATTTAAATTGAACATTGAAAATGCGAATCGTGTTCAAAACGTATTAGCATTGAGTATATAACCATTGCTATAGGTTCTATACTCAAAGGTATTAGTGTGAAACATTAACAAATTTCCAAGATGAAACAAAATCACCTAATTTTTATTTCCCATTTAACACTCCTCAAAAATAATATTTGGGTGTAAAAATATAAAAAAAAGTTCAAACTAACGGGCATCGAACCCCAACCTTCCGTACGGTAGGCTAAATGCTTACCAATAGCCAGGTAGATACAAAAAACGCAATGGATCTAGCTGATTTTGTTAACAGTTCTCAGTAAACTCGTACCGGATGTCTGTTTAAATTATCAGCGCAATCTGTTCAGCAGTTCGGCTGATTTTCGACGTACAGACACATAAAATAATATAATAAAAATATTCATCAAAGTCCTTTTAGTAGGGGCTGAGATGTACATTGGCTCGATTTGCGTGCCGAAATTGATTTTTTGGTTTAAATGATAGAAATCATTCACCCAAACATGATCTAGGTGTTCTTCAATTTTTACGCCGCCATCTTGGAAAAATGGCCGCCATAGTACATTTCAGAAAAACGATTAAAACTCATGCAATAATTATGTTTAAAATATGAATAAAAATTGGTGTGCTAATTGATCTATACGTAGTAATAAATAAGAATAAAATAACCCGAAAGGAAAAATATTTTAAAATACTAAAATTTTATTTTTCAAAAATTTTTTGTTTTTGTACTTTTGTGGTCTATTTAGGCGAATAAAGGCGCCAAAACATTTTTTAGAGTGCATGATTGATAGAAATATGATCGATAGATAATAATACTTAACGAAATATTAACTGGCTTAATTAATTTTGGTAGCCATCTTGAAAAATATGACCGCTAATAAAAGTTTTTAATTAGTTTTTAGCTAAATTTAAAATATTACGAAATAATAAATGTATATAATATATACAATTTGAATAAAGTTTGTATTACACTTAAGGATAGACCATTATAGGCTTATATTAATGTGTAAATATGTATTATTTATTTGTCGATTTTTTAGTTTGTAATTTGCTTGACAACAATTTCTTTTCATTTATCTTAAAAATGCGAAATGGGCGTGGTCTATACTAAATATTATACATATGTGAGAGCTTATATACTTTTTATGTTATGTTATGTTTATGTAAGTTTTTGAATGTCTGAGTGCACACTGCTATGTCTTAAACTCAAGCGATTTGGAATAGCACCTATTTTTATGAACGCGATATGCGAGGTGACCTCCTGCAATTTTTAAAATCAACACGTTTGGGTAGTACCACAAGACCTTTTTTTACATTCATGAGAAATATTTAAATGTAGTTCTACAAAAAGGTTTGTTTACCACCAATTTTTACAACATTGGCCCTCATCACACTAACGGGTTTTTGGCATCGTCTTCGTCATCATCTGTATCTACTTGAATGCAATAAACCCTGACGTTTTGACAATCGTGGCATTTGCATAAAGAAGTACAAGTTAGATAATTTTTCATGCAAAAACAGCTTTTACCCGTAAACTGGCCTTTGCATCCACACCTTACTCCTTACAATATCGTCATAGGAGCCGGCAGAGAAGGCATTTCACAGAAACCGTAGATTCTTTGGGCCCAATTTACAAACCATTGATCTCAGTAAGTGGAAGAAAGTTAGGGAGAGAAGAACGATAACCCTTGCTTATCCTTGCCATGGCATTAGCTCTTCTGATATGTGGTGCATGATGTTGCTCCTAAAGTTGGCGGCAATTTCTCTCCTTCAATTTTCTCGGTCCTAAACAACTCCCGGAGCAGGTATTTGACTTTGGTGATTTTAAAGTGTTTGGGGCATACATTTCGCATGTAAAGCTTTCAAGATCGTACAATACCTGGTCGAAATCGAAATCGTTCTTCTCCAACTTATCAAAAGCTGTGCTACTCGTTTAAATTCAGTAGACAAGTCAAGATACAAGGTACAATTTTCTTTTTGAAAGCCTAACTAATTTTCACCCCAATCTCCACCAGGGAAACAGTGAAGTCCGACCAATCACTTACATTGTTCACTGTCTAATTCATTGCACTCATCATTCAAATTGATGCTTCTTTTGTGTTTGCCATGGCCACTGGCCAGTAATAAAAGATAAAGTTTTTAGCAGATCACTCTTGAACAATGGTATATTAAGAGTAAGAATACGTGTGTGTCCGGCGACATGACGTCAATGTTACAATTTATGCACATCTCCATTGCATCTAGAACGTGAAGGGGAATTAAGTTGTTGGCTTCCTCGTGTGTATGACGTTCAATATTCGGTTTAAACAAGTCGGGATGGTTACTGAAGGTACAATCTACTGAAACAACATTCGTTCGTTTTTATTCTTTCTGAATGACTTCAAAAGTGTTTTACGTAAGTTTACAGTAAAGGACTAAGTTGTGATTTACTCTCAATGTGAGACAGTAATGTCTTCTGAGAAATGAGTTTTATATTTGTTGCGCTATTGACAATGAATTTCATTAGGTACAACCATCACTACGTTTTTATAGAATATTATCCTTAAGCTAGTTATGGCGTTATGTAAACAATATTATTCTTCCCTCGAAGTGAGAAGAAAGAATTTTACTAATACGAAGAACAAACTCATTGGCAAAGTCCTTGCAAGTATTCATTCCAGGACCTTTAGTGATACATTGCACTAAGGTTATAGCATCTACAATGCATATCTTACTGTCTGACACTGCGGGAACAGACACCTGTTCAAGTCGTACATAACGTTGTTCTAGCACTGACATGAAAGAGCTTGTATCATTTGGAATTAGCAAGGAATCACAGTACGACCAACTTAAAAGTTAATCTTCTTGTTGCATATTGTTCTTTAGGTGAGTAACTTAGGCTACTCTTTTTGACAGTGTCCAAACATACATTTGGAATAAATCAATAATAAGTCGCTTGGCAACAAAATCATCGTACCGTAGCTTGCCATCTCTATTATATCTAAAATATCATTTAACGAAGTTATGTTAATAAGTTGCTCTTCAACTAAAAATGGATTGTCTTCCGGTGTTCGAGGATACCTGCCTCAATTTTTTCTACATTGTTGAACATACGAACTGATATCTTCCCAGAGAGCTGATATTATGTTCTAGCAAAGTTGATGCTTTATCACACCCGTTCTTGGAATCAAACTCGTCTACTAGGGTCTTAATTCTCACATCGTGGTCGTCCTCGTCTTTGTCATCGTACGTGGTCATTATCGTCGTTGTTGGGGAGGTCGTCAATAGAATGAAGAGAAGCGAGGTCCTCGACGACGACTTTTAGAGCGATAGAGCATATAGTTACAGGGAGTGATACTCCCCTACCTACCAGCTAATGTTTGCGATATGGAACTTTAATCTTTTCACGCCCTTTACAAAACAGAGCCATGCTCTGTGCCAACTCTATCCCAGGCTTAGATGAGGGACGTCAAATTGGATACGCCATGTTATGTTTATATAATATCCCAGAAAACTCAACCGGCTACCACCGTTCAGAGCTTACAAAAATCGCGGTCTACAAACTGTTCCTGTAGGAACTGTTTCTTTGTATATCACGGGTGTAGTTCATCTTGTTTTTTTTTTAACCTTAAAATTACTTTGCTATAAATAAAATTAGAAAATATATAGAGGACAAATAGAGGGAAAGGACCAAATTGACTTCATCTGAGCTCGCTGGTATTTTGGAGAGGGCGCGCGTATGCAGTTGGAAAGCAATTTTCTTACGCTTTGCTACATACAAATAGCTCTAAATCCTTAATTATTTACGCTACCGTTGAAACATTTATGTTCTTGTACGTAGAAATACACACATTGTCATAAGCTTTTAACTATATGGTCCATTACAATTTTTAATTCAAATTAATAACAATACAAAAAAACACGTGGTCTCTGACAGTAAAAGCCTACTTTTTACCCCTCCCAAAATTTTATTTTTCACCTTTTATGTTTTTTGTATGCTTTTAAATAAATATTTGTTCAAGTCAAAACTTATTACATTATTTTCCCTTTGTTCGTTCGTGCGCTACAACGTTTTTTCTAAAAAGCACATTGGCGGCCATTTTATCCAAGATGGCGGCGGAAAAAATTGAAGAACACCTAGATTAATTTAAGTCCGATGATACCAACCGTTTAAAAACCAAAAAATCAATTTCGGCACGCAAATCGAGCCAAGGCCCTATTTTTGTACATCTCAGCCCCTACTCTTTGTTGGAGAAAGAAGTTTTGAATAGTACGTATACTTTTTTGTGGTCTTGGTTCTTTTTTTGAACACACTTTGTAATTTTACAAAGTTTCAGCTGATTTTGACAAGGTCACGTGATTGAACATGTAGAACTGCCGGGTTGTATATTTCTTTGAGACTGTCACTCGAACAAACTTGAACTTTAATAAATTCATAGACAAACTTTTTGAAAGTTCATATTGATGATTTTTATGATAAAAAAAATGCCCAATGGCTATGGGGGATTCGAACCCACGTCCTCGTAGAGCCATACGCTTTGGACCAGTGCCATCGAGTACGGTTTAAAAGTTTATTATTGGAACAGTGATCTTAACTTTTTTTAAACTTCTCCAACACTGAGTGTAGTATTATGTACTTCAGTTTAATTAACCATTGATTGACTAATAGTATATAAGGCCAATACTTTGCAGCTTGTAGTTTACATTAGAACCAAAGCGGAAATCATAGTTTATTAATGCTTCTCGAGTGTAAAACATTTTTCGGGTGGTGGTAATCGAGATGAGGGATCAAACTTGACTCAAGGTAAGGCAGTGGACTAACAAACCATGCCTCGGTAACAAGAATGGACGTCCCAAGATTTGTATTCATGCATTGTATACTATGAAATAGATTTTCTCGATTTGGTTACTCGGGAAACACTCCCGTAGGTGTAATTGTTATTATTTACTACAATTCAGAAATTAAAAAAGTCCGCCCCAACCGGGAATCAAACCACAGATCTCCCTTTATTCTGTGCGTGTGTGTGCGTGTGTATGCAGTAACGATGTATAATGCAACTACTAGGAAAACGCTTAAGTCCCGCCGCGTTGTTGGATGAGCGTAATTGGTGCATTGAGCTGCCATGTGTTATGCAGATTTTCTGTTGTTCTGTGAAAAAATTATAACTAAGTCGAAGATTTTTTTTTAATTAAATTAAATTAAATAAAAAATTAACTTTATATTTTTATTAATTAAAAAAAAAAAATCGTAAAATTGCGATTTTCATAAGAAATAATTATTCGAATGCGCTCAAATTTTACACGAATATTTTAATTCATGAAATTAAGGTTCTGTGAAAAAATCAATAAAATCGGGTCATTATAAGTCGAAGAAATTTCTTAAAAATCAAAAAATTGTAAAATTGCGATTTTCATGAGAAATAATTTTCCAATTGCGCTCAAAAACGTGGCAGTTCTAAGTTAAGAGATTTCGAAGGTCTCCATAAAATTTCATCGCAATCGGAGTGTCGGTTTAGCCGGAATCGTGTTAACAAACACAAAAATACATACAGAAAAAAAAAGAAAGAAAGAAAAAAAAAACATACCAGATTTTTTTCTCCAGTGTAGTGAAATGGAATCTTTGCTTTGCTCGCTACGCTCATCCAACAATTCAAAGCTTAAAATGTACCCGTCTAGTGGTTAAGACGCCTGTCTGGAGTGCGGGAGATCGGTGGTTCGATTCCCGGTTGGGGCGGACTTTTTTAATTTCTGAATTGTAGTAAACTAGGAAAACGCTTAAGTCCCGCCGCGTTGTTGGATGAGCGTAATTGGTGCATTGAGCTGCCATGTGTTATGAGGATTTTCTGTTGTTCTGTGACAAAATTATTACAAAGTCGAATAATTTTTTTAAATTAAATTAAATTAAATAAAAAATTGACTTTATTTTTTAATTTTTTTTATGAATCGTAATTTTAAAAAAGGAAAAAAATCGTAAAATTTTCGATTTTCATAAGAAATAATTATTCGATTGCGCTCAAATTTTACAAGAATATATTAATTCATAAAATTAAGGTTCTGTGAAAAATTCATTACAATAGGATAAAGCATGTAGGTGTTATAAGTCAAAGACTTGTTTAAAAAAAGAAAAAACATGTAAAATTTCGATTTTCATGAGAAATAATTTTTCGATTGCGCTCAAATTTCACACGAATATCTTAATTCATAAAATAAAGGTTTTGTGAAAAAATCATTAATCGAATGTAGCATGTAGGTGTTATAAGTCGAAGAAATATTTTAAAAATTGAAAAAATTCGTAAAATGGCGGTTTTCATTAGGAATAATTTTCCGATTGCGCTCAAAAAACGTGGCAGTTCTAAGTTCAGAGATTTCGAAGGTCTCCATAAAATTTCATCGCAATCGGAGTATCGGTTTAGCCGGAATCGTGTTAACAAACAGACAAAAATACAGAAAGAAAGAAAGAAAAAAAAAAAAAAAAAAAAAAACATTCCGGATTTTTTACTCCAGTGTAGTGAAATGGAATCTTCGCTTCGCTCGCTACGCTCATCCAATAATATGAAATAGATGTCGTCAATATTGTTGACCAACGGCTGCAGAAAAAAGGTAGGCTTTACTAATTTAATTTTACTAATTTGATACCTATTTGCTATTGAGAACTAGTTTCGGAATGAATTCTACCGTTTTATGCGAATATATTGAATTAAAATGTTCATATAATTCATCATTCATTCACCATTAAAAGTGCAAGATCAATTCATCATTCATTCACCATTAGAAGTGCAAGAAACACCCCACATTCAGGGTTTTAGTGGGGAAAAAATAGATAGGGGTTCTACTTTTAAATGCCAAACTTTACAAAATGTATGTAGGCCTAAATGTAAGATTTCAATGTTAAAACATGCATCTCTCTCTAGCTATAAGTAATTAGTTGTGAATTTACTGAGTTACAGAAACAAAATCGGGTTCACTGTGACCCTAGAAAATTAAAAAAAATCATAGAAAATAAAATAAGGCTTTCTTTGTAGTTTACACCTACCTACCCTGTGACCATCTGCCAGTGACCTTCAAAATCACTGGGTGTATTTTCGAGGTGTCCTTGATTTTGTTTCTCATGAAATGCTCCCATTCAGTTTAGTTCAGTTCTTTATTGTACATAGATATTTATCAACACTAATACATGGTCGGTAAATTGTTAATACCCAGTAAACATTGTCAGTAAAACCATTGAGTGACTAATATATATTAGTCACTCAACGGTAAAACATTAGCTAACAAAGTAATACAATTAAAATTACATTGAAATTCACTTTTGTGCTATCACAGAATAGATGAACATAATATTTAAAATAAAAAAATGATGATAAAAAGATGACCTGACTGGCACTTCAAATAACTCATTAATGCTGTAAAACGCCCATGTGGTTAAAAAGTTTTTTAAAGTAATCCTTAAATTACTATTTCTGGTACTTGTGTAGTTGGTGTGACCCAACTTTTCAAAAAATATATATATTTTTTTAATCAGCCTACAAAACCTTTAACGTCGCTATTTAAAACAGAAAATGACTTTTAATGGAAAAGTACTTTTGTTTAAAATAGCGAGGTTAAAGGTTTTGAAGTTTTTTTGTTACTGTTACCCCTACACCAAAAACGTGATGATTCTATTTTAGATTTTTGGTGCTGGAATGTAATAAAGTAGTACACAATGAGTTGTTCTTGACTTATTTCATCAATGGTGAGTGTTTATGTTGATTTTAGTTGAAAAAAACGGTATTGAAAAGTTGGGTCACACCAACTACACAAGTATCCTATTTCTATGGGAAGAAACAAAATAAACGCATTGAAACCAATGAAAGAATTTCACCAATATGACCCCAATTTTCACGAATTTCAGGAGAAACAAATAATTAAAGTAAAATCAGTTTTATCAAAAGCCCTTCCTCCTCATACTCGCTTCGTTCATATTTCCCACCATTGACTTCCGCACTTTTTGAACAAACTTCAGCGACGTTGCCAGACACTTGAGCACGTCCGGCAACACTGGCACAGGCACAAACAAAATCAACAAGCAGCTGATCAAACGTCAAAACCGGACACCAAACTAAAAAACAATAGTGAAAGGATTCTATTTGGGCCTAGTTGAAACTCGTGTTCCCTCGACATTATGTCAAGATTTGAAGATATTGATTACACCTCTCTGACAGATACTTTCCATGGGATGTTACATGGGGGAAGTGAAATTTGTAAGTATCCCCCTAGGCCCTAGGCTAGGCTTAGTAGGGGTAGGGTCTAGCCTAGGGCCTTATTTTTAATAAGCCCTACTCAAAGCTCTGGCCTTCTCTTCTTATCACCTCTTTGGCTATTAGTATCAGTTGCATATGCTAGGCATAGGCCCTAGCCCTACTTAGGGGAATCGGGACCTTTGTAGGCTAGGCCTAGGCCTACCTGCCTGTAAAATGCAGCCTAGGCCTACTCTTTTGGGTGGTGTGCCCCAACTTTTAAACACTGTAACGGAAAGGATTTCGGGTGCGCTCTTATAAAAAATATCCTAGAACTAGCGCCGCAGGTAACTAGGCGGAAAGGTCACTAACCTAACGTGGTATAATCTTAATTTGACGGGAATGTTACTTTACATTAAATTTATGATTTCCTTTTTCTAATTGAATATTATTATGTGTTACTTGGTTTTTGGGCGCGGAAAGTAGTTTCTGGACTTATTTAATCACTTTTAGTTTGATTGAATAACACACGCAATCCCTACCCCTGAGCCCTACACAACACTCGTCCAACTTTTCAACACAGTTTTTTCCAAAGAAAAAAAAAAAAAAAAAAACAACTTCAAAATAGAAACAAATGAAGAAGACCTCATTATTAACGATTATTTATACTAATCACTCTGAAAATATACCAATTAAATAGAATAACACATATTTAACACAAACACTCGCTCATTTCACTGTCATTGATCCGCCATGTTTGGTATTTACGTCTTGATTTTACTTACTAGGCGTACCAACCATTTTCGCTAAAATACTCCACCTACAAAACCTTTAACGTCGCTATTTTAAATATAAAGGACTTTCACCACAAAAGGATTTTCGTTTAAAATAGCGACGTTAAAGGTTTTGAAGTTTTTTTTATTATAACAGTAAAAAAGAGATGATTCTATTTTGGATTTTTTTTGTGTTCTTGTAAGGTAACTTGCAGTGAGTATATCTCAGCACGGAAGGCCTAGGCCGCGTCGCTCCGCGCTACTTATAACTTACTTTTGTTTATAAAACAGAAGCTGAAAATTATTTTTAATTGGTTTCCGCGCATTATTTTTAATATACTTTGAAATATCAGTGATTTGGCTAAGAAAATAAAGTAAAAAAACAAAAAATTGCAATTCCGTCAAACTAGTAGAGTTCCACCTAACGTAAGTAGTTTTGCAACAAAAAGGATTTCGGGTGGGTATGTTTTCATTGAAAAAAACAAGTGTTGAAAAGTTGGGGCACACCATCCCAAAGAGTACCAACACAGATAATAGAGTAGATTTATCCCTGGAATTTGCCTGGAAATGGAATGGCCCCCAAACCTGATTTGGACACAAAACCAAGATTGAGTCCTAGCCCTAGGCACAGTAGCTATGTTTACATGGATGATTCAATACGGTATATTGAATACCATCCGACCTCTAAATCCTCCATGTAGTAACCACTTGGAATGGTACAAGTTTATGTTTGGGACCTAACCGTCTTCGGAGGGAAAAAGTAGGTAGGCCTAAGGGGGAGGGGGGTAGGGCGCGAAGCGCTAATGTTTTACAATTGTTATTATTAGGCTATTCTATTTAGGCCCTATCACTTTACTAAATAAAAGTATCAATAACTCATCTAGTAGGCCCTACTACTAGGGCCTCTATTTTATTAGTATTATTTCAAACGGTTCTTTTAAAAGGAACGTCTCAGTTCCTATTTTTGAAAAGGAATGGGAACTTGGATCAGTTCCTTTTTAAGCAGAAGTATCTCAACTTTTCAAAGTTCCTTTTTTTGGTGAACTTGCTCAAGACTGTTGATACCTAAGCACAGGGTTGGGTACCGGTAGGTATAATACTCAACGTCGAAAACAGGTAGGCCTATACCTAGTATTATACGCGTTGAATATACACGTCGTAAATTACACTTTATGACGTTAATGACACGTCGAAAATTACTGGGAGGTAGAGCTTAGGTAGGTCTATGGTGTATTGTTACTTCGAGCTAAATCAGTGTTGATTTTTTATTTTTCATTGTGCTTATACTAGTTAGGCTACCTTAGCCTACATAGGTACATTGGCAATATGTAAATTATAACTAGAAATGTTACTATATTCAAGAAGTTTAGAATAAGGGATGACTTTGGTTCATGAAACGCAAGGAAGAATTATCTGGGGAGACTTTTGGCTTTGTCCATATATATTTATGATCGGGAAAGCAGGTGACCTGAGTATCTTGTGAAGATGCCGGTTTTCTTTGCTTCAAGTTCTTTATGATGATGAATTATTGATTCATCAGCTCGCCTTGTAGGCCTAATAAGTACAAACATTTGCTTACAAGTTCATAATATAATGTTGAGTTTATTTGTTTTTAGGGTTGGTGAAAATAAGTCTGGAATTGGAATATGGATATAATATAATAATAATATAAATAATAAATAATAATATAATAAATAATATGGAAAAATATGGATATACAATAAGCCAATAATATTCATTATTTAATTTTCTACATATTCTACATATTTTACATATTCTACGCATATTTGCGACGCGTCGTTACCCAACCCTGCAAGCATATATCACTTCTCATCCACATCACATCCTCTTTATCTGTCACTCCCTAATTGCTGCACTGCACACACTCCCAAGGTCTACTTTACTAATATGAATTCATTTTCTATTGCAGTGCATTGTATCGCTACTCATGCACAACGGTTATTGGAACAGGTGCTGACGTATAGAAGCCTAGAAGACTTCACTACATGTGCTGCTCAGCGACCACTTCTAGCAGTGTTTGTCATTGCTGTGACTCTATCGTGTGGAATACCGATATTACTATTTTTCCTGTTTGTGTGCTTAACTGTACTATTGACACTCACAGGATTCCTGGTTATTGAAGGTAGGGCATCTGCATAGACCTAGGCATAACACACAAAACTATTAATGACTGATTTTAAATTGTTAGGCCTAATTTTACTGACAATCAGCCAGAAACAATTCACATTTTTTTTGGATTTATTAACATAGGCCTAGCTGAATTAAAATCATGAAAATCTAATTTTTTTAAAGGTGTACCTCTAGGCCCTACTTAAAATATTAATTTTGTAAAGTCTGTGACTGTAGACCTAGGCCTAGAGCCCTTCATTTGCACTTCCATGACATTTTTGCTAAATTTATGAGTCAGTCAGCAAACAGGAATTTGCATAAAAGACACAACGTCGTTTAATAGGTTTTTATTTGATGTTCATATTGATAACCACTTGTTGATTGAATTCCAAAGACAAGATGTAATTTAGCCTACGTGTACAGTTGCCTACTCGTCAGCACACGTATATTTTTGCTATAGCCTTGAACATGCATCAATTTTGATGATACAGATGACATTATAAAACATTATCCTAATTATTATTGGATGAGCGAAGCGAAGACTTCAATTTCACCGACCCCCCAAAAAATTTAGCTCGGGTGTTTTTTTTTTTTTTTTTTTTTGTTTGTTTTTCCGTCTGTTTGTTCGCTCTCTACCGGGCAAACGGCATATGCGATCTTGATGAAAATTTGACACGACCTTCGTTTTCTCTGAACTTAGACTTGCTACATTTTTGGGTACAATCGAAGAAATATTTCTCATGAATATCGTACTTTTACGATTTTTTTTCGATTTTTAGTGCGATATTTTCGTGCCATTTGGGCCAATTCTGACCAAACGGGTGGGGCTACAACGTTCATATTTCACATGGACATTAAGGTTATGGTGATGTATTGCTTTCTAAAAGAAAAAGTTGAAAAAGTTAGCCAGAATCGAGAGAAATAAAGCTTTTAATATACGTTTTTTGACTTTTTGTGCGATATTTTCGTGCCATTTGGGCCAATTCTGACCAAACGGGTGGGGCTACAACGTTCATATTATACATGGACATTAAGGTTATGGTTATGTAGTACCTTTTGAAAGAAAAAGTGGAAAAATTTAGCCAGAATCCATAGAAATAAAGCTTTTAATACAAGTTTTTTACGGTAAATAATACCAATTGACAAGAAACAAAAGAAACTTGACAACATTCACCTTCGATGCGTAGGCAGCAAAACAAAGCACTTGCAAAAGTAAAGATATCCCACGCAAACTAAAACCTTTAAAAAGCTCATCCATCAACGCGGCGGGACTTTAGCGTTTTCCTAGTTAGCATCATTACATCTAGGTCATAAATAATGACATTTGACAACTATCTCTGCACTCGCCAAGTGCGTGCAATGTTTTTTTTAAATTTTTGTTGTTGTATTATTCCATTTTTGCTTGTCTCAAACAATTAATTCTCAATTTTATTTATCGGGAAGCACTACCGTAAGTGATAAGTGGGCCTAACTGGTAATTGATTATATGGAAATCAATCAAAAAATTAAATCAATGAAGTTACTATAAAGTTAACGGTCTCCTATCGGTATAGGGGTCCGGGTAAAGCACCTGGCCGGCAATTGAGAGATTTGATGTAACTTACCCGGCTGAGATGGATTTTCTAATTGCTGGATTGACTTAACAATGAAGTTGCTGCTCTCTTGTGGCAAGGGTTGTTTACATAGCATAAAAATAAAATAAAAATTAACATTTACAAAATGTTAGGCTATCAAGAAACAGAGGGCAAATTCACTTTTATTTTAAGCTAATAGTAATTGACCATGATACTGTAGACCTACCTACATAGCATATAGCCTGGTCAGTGTCTTTTATCAACTGTATCAAAGTGTTTTGTTTTTTCAGGCACAATTATCACCATCGGCTCTGTGTTTTTGTGTGGATTTATCCTTGCAATGATGGCTGTGATGCTTTCACTGTTTGCTGTGATCGGTCTCACCTACTTTGGCTTTACTGAAATGCTGAGCTTGGTACAGATACAAAGGGATAACGAGTCTCCATCCCACACCTTTCTTCCGAAGACTACCGATCAGCGAGAGCAAACCGGCAGCAATAGGTACATAACACAGATGGAAAATACCCACGACGAGTAATGACACATAACAATGAAGTGAAGAAGCGACAGTGGTAGATAAGACTGGAGTGGACGGCTAAGTATGGCCTATTGTGTGCACTCATTAGTTTTATGAAACTTTGCCAACACAATAACTTCTTTAAATAACTAACAAACCGACATTTAGAACAAACACAAAATTGTATAAAAATGACACAAACTCACATTGCAATGCACCCCACTCACTCTCTAACACACACAAAACAAGATAATATGAACTATTTCCATTAAAATGTGGACAAAGAAGTGCTTGAATTTTGTTAAAAAATTGGTTTGATGAATAATTGATTGTTTGATCACACAGAATTTAATGTCTATTAAGGTCTTACAATAGCCTACCAAACATTTTGTAGCAGTAAGCCTAAACCTGCCAACTTCATCTACTGTATCTGGAACCTGAGTACCATACTAGGTAAATGCCAGAGTGAGTTAAAATGATGTGACAATATACCTACATAAAGAAAGTATAGAATAGTATAGATTGGAGAAGGGTTGACAGGTTGGGAAAGCATCGAGAACATAAAGCCCAGTCTGAAGGGCTGGGGGCAACAAAACTTTTCACCTGCTGATGACAAATTGACAACTGCATCTAATTTTAAAGTTGTTTGTTTGTTTGTGTGTGCCAATTGAAAGTACCGTGGGTTTCATAAATTTCATTTGGATGGCCTGTAAGGTTTAATTTCTTCCAGTTATTTATGACATACTATGCTTTACATGAAAAGTGTATTAATTAGGCCTAATAATAACTAAGTAAATTTCATAACATTTAAGAAGTAAGCTTGATATTCTAGAATAATCTAGTTAAGAATGTTTAATTCCTTATCTGAACTGCCGAATGAATACTAGTACTATAAATATAATATAGACATTGAACATACCGTAGCTCTGTTAATTAAAACCAAGGCATGGCATCTACACTGTTTAACATGTCTTTTCCAATGTGGAGTTTAAACTATGTTAATGAACAAAAAACAAACTGTTGCACACGTTACCTAATGATCTCAGTGAATAAATTACATGTAAACTAATATCTACTATTCCTGACTCCTGTGTATGGTTGATTATTATTTATTAATAAGACCAATCTTCCTTAATTTTCAGCTAGTTTATAGTTTATACTTTATATTATGTATTCTATAGCCATATTTCTACTAAAAAATACAAATAATATTTATCTCATATTTGAGTTATATGAGGGAATAGGACACATTTGGCACTAATCAAATAGCTATTATTCTATTGTAAAGTTGTCAATAAAGCACACATGGACAGCCCTACAGTTGTAGATTTTCAAGATTTTGAGTCAATGAGCCGCAAAAAATTATCGAATATATGCCTAATCAATTTTGTACTTTTTAACAAAATCAAAAATTGCAAAAATCTTTTTTTAATGGTAACCAATTTTCGATAAGTGTAGAGCCCTATATTTCAACTTTCGTGGCAACTGTTCAAATTTCAAACACCTGCGGTGTCCAGTCAGCCGAGCGATCAGGAATGTGGTAAAACGTTTTTTTTTAAAAGGATTATTATCCTCTTTAGAAAAACGTAATAATTCTAGAACTATGTATTCAGTTCTCTTTCTCAAATGATGACATTACAAAATGCACACATAAAAACTAGAAAACCACAACATAACCACCAACATGTTGATTGGAATCAAATGTCAATTTTGATCATTAAGGAAGCTAGACTGATTGGATTTCGTGTACCAAATTCTACTAGCATATCTAGTGTAGTGTTCATTTCTCACCTATCTGGAAGTTTTTGCGCTAACATACCACCAAGTGACGCGTTAATTGTTGACTATTTCATGATTTCTATAATCCTTTCATTACGTTTTTATGTTTTGAGTACGTGAACCATGTCTATCGAGGAGTCTGTTAATGCGAAATTTGGCATCCGCATGAGGGTGTTGAAGGTGTGCCTCAAACAGCAGCACGAGATATGCGTTGTAAGGCACCACGTGCCGGTTGTCTGCGGCCCGGCCGTCGGCGTACTCGTGGCGCCTACCGTTGTCGCGCTGTCTGTATTGTACGGTGCCGTCGGATGTCGTGGTAGTGTCCACAAACTGCCTCGGGTAGCCGCAGTCGCAGTCGCCCCGGCGGCACGTCGCTCCGGGCCGAGACTCGATAGGCGAGTGCACTATGTGTGTCACCACCAGCCGGTGGAGGCGCGGCTGTAGCAGCTCGTCGGGCAGTTCGGCGCAGACGTGGGGGTCAACGTCGTCCATGGTCAGGCACTTTGCGCCGTCGCACATCACGAGGAGAATGTGCGCGTAAGGTGTGCCGCGGCGGCTGTACTCGATAGCGTACACGTAGCAATCGACGGGGCCGAGCGCGCGCCTAAACAAAAGTTCGACCACGAGTCGCTGCAGCTTGAGGTTGAAAACGCGCGCCACCAGGTCGCGCCGGGTGAGCGGGTCCTGACCGGAACGCGTCAGCCCGGGGACAATCTCTGGCCAGCGCAGGTTCGCAGTGAACATCACGAAAAAGGTTGGCTTTCCGCGCGCGCGCAGCATCGCCAGCGTGTCGAGGTAGTACTCGCGTCGGTCGCGCGGCGAGCCGTGGAACGTCGATGGCAGCACCACGCAGCGACCCACCCGTAGGTCGGCACCGGCAGCCTTGGATGCGAAGCGGTCACGTAGCGTCGCATAATGCGCCACACGCAATTTCTCCTGATTGGTTGCCACGTACGATAGGCGCGATGCCTCTACGCGCAGGTACGCGTGCACCACATACTGTTGAAAGAACGCGCCAGCGTTGTGCAACAACGAGTACGCGTGCCGGGCAGCGAGGCGGTGCGAATAGTATTCGGCAGGGCTGACGCACCGGCCGGGCGCCACTTCGCCAGAGTTGTGTCGGGCAAGGTTTGGCCTCCAACCAGGCTCGCCGTTTGGAAAGAGCAGTGTAAACACCAGCGGGTCGAGGTGTTGACTTGTGTTACTCAAATTGAAGGTGCCGTTGCCGCGCTCGTGCACGCGCACGTCTTCATCGAACGTGGGCAACGCGCCCCCATTTAGGTACACTACCGCGTGCACGAGTCCAACCATTGCTGGTTGGTGCGCGCGCGCCCGTTCGTCGAGCGTGGCGCGCTCGTGAGCAAACTGGAGCACTACGTCGCGCGCCTTGACGCCCGCACGTGTGGCACGTCTCCGCTCGGCGATGGCGACACTATACATTTGCTGGTGGGTGGTAACATAGGGGTTGTGCGCTCTCACTATGGCGCCCAGCGTTTGCAACACGTCGCGCGTGCATCCGTCGCGCGTGTTGAGGCGCGCGCTGGTCGCCTCGCCTGCGTCCATGCAGTACAGCTGGTTATAGCGGGGTGTGGCGCCGTCGTTGGCCACGAGGGCGGGCAACGTGTGGGGTGGTACACCTGGCCGTGGACCGTGTAGGCCGCCTGTATGCCGGCTACCGACGTCGGCCCGAGGCGCGCCGCGTGAAACGACGCAAACGACAATGCCGAATTGTAGGCGATGGCGTATTGCCTAAAATTCACCGCGTTGGCCTCGTCACCGTCGCACAGCTGTCGCAACACGTTGGGCACGTGGCCCAAGTCGTCGAGTCGCACGGCGCCGCGACGGCAACACATTGAGAAAGTGTAGTCGACGGCTGCCTTAACGGCAAAGTAGAGTGCGCCACAATTGGCGCACTCAGTGTCCATTGGACCAAGGGTGTGCGCGGGTGCTGCGTCTTCTTGTGACGCGTTGGGAGCGGCTGGGGGGGGGGGTGGTGCCCGGTGCGATCGTACCGGCCGAGCATTGAGGCAGCATGCGCGAGCGTGACCGTCCACCTCGAATGCGGTGTTGCCAGAGGTTGGCGACAGGTCGTTGGTGGTCGTGGACGCCGTCGTCGATCGCGGGGGGGGGCGGCGTTTTGCGTTGTCGCAGTGTTTGCCGTCACCCTCACTTGCGCATGGTGCGAACGCCGAACTGGCGCCGTAGACGCAGCGTTGACGGCGTCGCATGTGACTGACGTGGAGTGGGGGATGTTACGTTTCGCTCGCTACTAAACCTCTGCGCACCGGTGGCGCATAAACTGGTGGGGGGCATTGGCGGTTCGGTCCCGTCTCGCCGCGGTACGGGGACCAGGTGGCCGGTGGCGAGATGTAAGGTGGGGTCTGTGCGTCCGTGCCGGGGGCTGTCAACACGTTCTGCACACTCTCCATACCGCCATCGGAAGGCGGGGGCCGGGGGTTCTGCTTGGGCGTTGGCCGTCGGTGGCCGCGCCGCACCACGCATGTGATCCGCAAAACCCCGCGTTGACGGCGTCGCATGTGACTGACGTAGAGTGGGGGGTGTCAGCGTTTCGCTCATTGCTAAACCTCTGCGCACCGGTGGAGTATAAACTGGTGGCGGGCATTGGCGGTTCGGTCCTTACCCCCCCCCCCCCGCCTTAGTAATTGCGTGTTTTGATTGTTATCCCAAATTTTTAATTTTCTCCGGTCCCTGTTACCCGATTTTGGTTTTGAAAGCATAAGTATTCAGTGTCTGAGGTACATCTAAGTGTGGTCCAAGTTTCATAGTTCTAAGATGTAGGTACCGTTTTCTCTGTAGGTTATTCCTCTCCGTCAGAATTCCCCAGCCAACCAGCTAGCCACCCACCCACCCAACCAGCCGGAAGGTTTTCAACTATGTTGAGGCACTTTTTTTAACACAAAACGGGTTATCGGATCGGGCTGATTTTTTTTTTGGTAGGTCATGGACCACATATCTAGGGCGACGATCGTTCGCCTGCAGTCAAGCGCACGTGACTACTTAACGACTAACTCAACCTGTATACTCCTACCCGAGTTGGGGGGTTTTCAGCTATCTGCACACGCCGCCCCGAAAGATTTACAATCTTGAAACTCGGTATATGACCTAATAATAATAATTTAATAATAATAATAATAATAATAATAATAAAAAGTGCCTTAACATAGTTGAAAACCTTCCGGCTGGCTGGGTGGGTGGCTGATTCTGACGGAGAGGAATAAGAGCCTACAGAGAAAACGGTACATCCTAGAACCATGAAACTTGGACCACACTTAGATGTACCTCAGACTCATATACTTTTGCTTTCAAAACCAAAACCATTTAAATTCAAAACCATTAATAAATTGGGAATTCCAGGAATTTTTTCATGGGCTACAACGTTCATATTTATTGAGGTAATTTCCATTGCTATATGCTATAGTATATGCTATGTCTTTTGAATGTAGTGACTACACGGGGGATCAAACCCGGGACCTTAGCCGTCCGGGCTATATGCTCTACCAACTGGGCTATGCAGCCCACCAATTTCTTGGTCTGTTTCTTCATATTATACATTGTAAAATGTGAACGTTAGAGTAAATAAACAATTCCCAAGTTACAAGTATTTCACGCCTTGAAATGAAACAAACAGCAAAAAAGATGTGATATCCTCCCCAAATACAAAAATTTGTAAAAAAAGGCAGCCAAGCTCTCCTTCAAAAGTCTTCGGCTGTGAATGTTGTGAGATATAGAATTTGACCCAATCTTTCATTCTTCCTCCCTAGTGCAGCATTGAAAAGAAGTAAGATCATTTTGCCTGTTGACGCGCGCCAAGCCAACCATTTTCTTAGTAAAATTTTTAAACTCAAATTCATAAAAAAAAAAATGCTTGGCCATTGACTACTTTTTAGTTCTCATAATGAACCAAATTCAATGGCCAAGTAATTTTTTTAAAAATGATTTTGAGTTTAAAATTTTTACTTTTTTTTACCAAGAAACTGGTTGGCTTGGCGCTCGTCAACAGACGAAATGATCTTACTTCTTTTCATTGCTAAACTAGGGAGGAAGAATGAAAAGATTGGCTCAAATTCTATATCTCACAACATTCACAGCCGAAGAATTTTGAAGGAAAGCTTGGCTGCCATTTTTTTTTTTACAAATTTTTGCATTTGGGGTCAGGTCATATACCGAGTTTCAAGATTGTAAATCTTTCGGGGCAGCGTTCCCTTTCTACAGAGTTTCAACTGTAGAAAGGGAATGTTACCGGGTACTCAACACATGGCTCACTCACTCGTCTAACAACAACTTTGGCATTTTCCTAGTGATTAGGCGAGGGAGCGGAGCGACTGAGGATCTCCATGGAACTCAAACGGTACTTCCGTGATTCTGTGAGTATGTGTGTGGGGTTGTACGTTGATAATCAGGGAATCGCTGAACAGATTGCGCTGAAATTTTAAATAGACGTCCGGTACTAGTTAACTGAGAACTGCTAACAAAATCATCTAGATTTACACCTACAAGAAACAATAAATTGAAAAACAGTTTGCGAATGTGTAGGAATTATTTTAACGGCAATGGTTTGTTTTTAAATTTTTTGTTTGTTTGTTATTTGTCTGGCTGTGAAAATGCAGTGCCCAAGGTGTATCGAATCTTGCACGCTCAAGGTACCCCACAATTCCGCTCAGAGATTGAGTAAACCTTGCAATATTTACATATATTTTGTACTGGCTATGTTTTCCAAATTGTATTGTTTGCATTTTAAAACGTATTCTATTTTTTAAAAAATACAACCAGAAATTATCAAATCTTTTTGCCGACCAGGGGATTGAACTCAGGTCTCCCACATTTCGGGTATAAGGGCGCGTTAGCCAACTAGACTAGGAAAACGCCAAAGTCGTTGTTAGACGAGTGAGCGAGTCAAGTGTTGAGTACCCGGGAACATTTGCATTTAAGTTTAATTGAGCGAGTGTAGCGAGCGTCTCCACTTGACTCTTATGGCTCGAATGTCTGTTTTTTTTTTCCTGTTACTGCTTCGATACAGGTCGCACCGTTTCTCTGATCGATCAGAAATTTTGCACACATGTACATACCACCTAGGCGGGTTGCTGTATAGTTTTTGAACAAAATACGATCGTTGGATATAAAAAATAAAATAAAAAAATAAAAATGTTCCGATCGTTATGAAATTTTGCAGGGTCAATAAGTACAACATTCTCTCCTATTTTACAAATTTTCAGCTAAATCGGTCAAGACTTTAAGTAGTGTAGATAGTAATTACATTTTAACAACAGTAACGTTACCATGGCAACGAAAAGTCTCACTATGCACTGCCACCTACAAGTAATCAAAATACTATCGAGGCAGCAGTGTATTATTAATTTGTTATCAAAGAGTTGAAATAGTTTTCCCAAAGAAATGATGTCAAGGTCCTCTAGATGGCGGTGGATTTTATCCATTCTCTCCTATTTTACACATTTTCAGCTAAATCGGTCAAGACCTTAAAGACTTATTGGTATGTGACATTATAAGAATGTCGTACTCGGGTCGTGTTGCACGTACCGGTGCTCGCTCAACAACGCGACGGGACTTTAGCGTTTTCCTAGTAATTATATTGGTATAAAAAAATAGGGGTTTTAAGTTTAGTTGGTATAAGGGCGTGTCAACTGTAAGGCCATAATGCGCCACTCTAGCCTATGATAGGCTAGGGAGACCTTAGGAGGGGAAAGAAAGGGAATTTTACCGGGTACTCAACACATGACTCACTCACTTGTCTAACAACAACTTTGGCGTTTTTCTAGTTATATGGCAATACACAAAAGATCTTTCATCGTTAAGCGTCACTACTCGAATTTGGACTTTGGTCTGGAGTCTGGACAATGGACATGAGATCATTCTTGCAAGCCCAACAAAAAAAAAACACTTTATTTCTCGCTCTGACATGACTATAGTATTTATTCGAAGAAAGGCTGCCAACTGGCCCCAAAAGGGACTACCGGGAGAATATATGTAATGGGTCCCCACACTCGCTGGATCAGGATGGGGGCAAAGCCAGGGGCAGAACCCCTGGTGGGGGTGCCCCCAAAAGCCCCAGTGAAATTGGCATTTTGAACTCCCTTTAGAATCGTTTTCCTGCTATTTTGACAAGCGTTCAGAGTATTGGATGACCTTGAGAAAAACAAACTTTGCGCCGGAGAGCAAGGAAGTCACGCATTAACAACCATCCTTCACATATCTCATTGTAGCAATGTAGTGCCTATGTGCACAGTAATTAAAAATTACATCCAATTCACGAACGCATAAAACATGAATAGAAAATAGTGGTATCAGGGTTACTGAGTATGGGCCACTATGACACTGCTCGAATCACATCAAAGTTTAGTATTCCAATCGGCTCTAGCGTAGGGGCTTATCGGGGAATTTCCCGGTTCCTCGGTGGGCCAGTCCAATCCTGGCCGCCAACCGACTTAAGAGTATTGGGCCGGTTACAACCCAACTTTTTTTAGACAATTTTTAAAGAATAGGAAGATAGGATGTAGAAGCTAATGATAAATTGCTTTGCATGATGGCTGCACTTTATTTTTTAACTTAATACTTTTAAATATACCTGTGGCCTATATTTACTTAAATACAGAGTAGTTAAATACAGTATTTTATGTGAAGAAAAATACACTTATGCAGGGGTGGACAAATCCACCAAGAAGTTAGGGCCAGGGAAAATAAGTAGGGACCAGTAGTATCGTGGTGTAGCCGGGATCCGGGGCGAAGCCCCAGCCGCCGGAGGCAAATTCGCGGAAGGCGAATTTTTTTGAGTATTGCTATTGCATAACGTTTGATTGCCTAAAACGCAATTTAAAGCGAATTTGTATCAATAATAAATAATAACTTGTAATTTTTTTTAAATTTAATTTTTTACTTTTTGATGATCTAGGGGCCAGCATGAAATTTTCATTTGCCTGGGTGAGCAGTAATTGTCCACCCCTGCACTTATGACATTCAAAGGACATGTCAAATATTAATGAAAATATAATATAATAGGCCTAGGGTAATTAGAATTACTAATAGGTAATGAAACACATATTGATGGTTAAGAACCAAAACCTTCTATCTCCAAAAAAATTTAAATTTTTGTCTTTCCTTCTATCTCCCAGAAAAATAAAGTTTTTGTCTTTAGCACTAAAGACAAAAATTTCATTTTTTTTTTTAGATGGACGGTTTTGTCATATATTAAAACAAACTACAGAATTATTATGCAACATGATTTTCAACTTTACACATAGAATATTACTTGCAACATGTTGCTAACTAACCCTGCCTGTAGTTATTTGAAATTCAAATTTAATTATATTTTGATTGAGTTTTCAATTTAGTTATAGATAAACTTGATTGGCAAGTCCAATATACAAACAAACCAGTCAAAAACAAATCCCTAATGGGCAAACCTCCTTTGTCTGTATCATTTATGTATGCCAATTCTCAAAACACATCAATATTCAACAGTAATCATGCGGCAAATTATTTAATACAGTTTCGTTACTCAAACTTGTGATGTGAAATTCGAATTGTACTGATTTGTAAGGTAATAAATTCACTATTTGCAGGTAGTTCTTTACAAAATATATATTTATACTGATCTATTAATCCTCCGGACCCCTAGTCGAGTGATAGCTCAGCAGTCTCCTTGTTGTTCAGCACATTCATGCTGTTTTTGAGTTTTCCTTGTTTGAAGCTCCCGTGAAGGACGACCAATCAGGATGGCTCGTATTGTCTATCAGGGTCCACATTTTCTCCGCAATGGTGGATGTATTGATTGGCACAATGTTGAAGGTCTGAATATTGTTGGTTACTTTGTTTTTTATGTCTGTCAATTAAGTTAAGGAATACAAGATGATAGCAATATGATTGTATGTAGTGACATCTACATACAGCTAGTATTCGGCTCCCGAAAGCACACTAGCGCAGCCCTGTTTGTGGAACGTAGAACCCTAGCAAAAGTGATCACTCAGGTAAACACAGCAGCAAATAACGTGGATAAACGTGTAAATGTAACCGGTGGCGGATCTAGGACATCATAATGGGGGGGGGGGAGGGGGGAGATTCACACTTGCATGTACATCCGTGGAGAAGGCACGGGTGATGGGGGGCAGTTGTGTAGCAGTTGAATTATTTTGGAAATCAGGTTTTTACTTTTTAAGAGTGCATTTGGTGCATTTTAGAAAAAGCAGCCAGCAGTTAAGCTACAAGCTCATCAGACCGTGCCCTGCAGTAGCGTGCACAATCACATCCCGATCCAACAATTCACTCCACAGACAACTTCACTCCCTCTCCTACCGTCCTACGTGATTACCGTCAAATGGGGTTACTTTGCCTACAGGGGTAACTTTGCCTGCTATACTTATATTTTTGAATATCCCGTCATACAAGGCTGTGGTTTTATTCAAAATATTGGAACTATTTTTTTTTATGAAGTTGGTGCACTATGATAATGTTTTCTGAATTAAAGATGGTCGGGCACAATTTCTATAGACTTTTGACATTTAAGAATGAAGATCCCAGAGAACTCGTTTCGTCGCTGGGATTTTGATTGACAGGGGGTGTGAAAGTAGGACCGTACTTTTGCTCCTACGTCAGCAAGTTTTGGGCCAATCATGGGTAGGTTTCTAGTTTCTGTGCAGTAGTCTTTTGTTATTTCAAATATTTATTGACAAGCAGTGAGCTATTCAGCTAGCTGGACCGTTAGCCGAGGGTTTACAACCAATTTTGTGGAACTCGCACTCTCGGCCTATTATGAACACAATAGCCTCAATATACCTGATCTGCTCCGGGAGCATCTTCACTCAATTCAAATCTATTGTGATGAAAATAATTTATGCAGCGAAATATTTTTTTTTTATAATTGCCAATATTTAATAACGTGGTTCAAATGAGTAGCTTGAGTTTTGAAATGCGTTCTTTTCCTTAGTGTCTACGATCAAAACTGACTGAAATATATAAAGATTACTTTTTTATTATAAAAATATATTATAGAATCATTATCCGTAACTCAGTCAGTTTTTATCGAAGAATTTCGTCCAAAAAAACGAAATTCAAAATACACGCTTAATATTTTAACAACATTATTAGATTTTTGCAATGAAACAAAAACAATCAATACATAAATGTATAAATAGAACAAAAGAACTGGAAGAGAAGACAGCAGGTCGAAAAAACCCAACTTCCTGAGAACTTCCTTCAAAGATTCCACCCATAGATATCAAAAACACACTGGACCCTGCTAAATAAAGAGGAGCGCCTTCACCCATTTCAAATCTATTGTGATGAAAATAATTTATTCAGCAAAATATTTTTTTTTATAATTGCAAATATTTAATAACGTGGTTCAAATGTGTGGCTTGAGTTATGAAATGAAATTTTTTCCCTAGTGTCTACGATCAAAACTGACTGAAATATATATAAAGATTACTTTTTTATTATTAAAATATGTTATAGAAGCATTATCCGTAACTCAGTCAGTTTGTATCATAGAATTTTGTCCAAAAAAATGAAATTCAAGACACGCGCTTAATATTTTAACAACATTATTAGATTTTTGCAATTAAACAAAAAAATATAAAAAAAAATTAATAGAACAATAGAACAGGAAGAGAATACTATAGGTATAAAAACCCTCAGCTTCCAGGATGGTCTATTTTACGACTACACGTGACAACCCTTCAATATGCATTTATAGTAGAGGGGGGGGGGGGGGGGGAAATTGGGGAAGGAAAAATGCACACAGAGAGTGTTTAGTGTTGTTTTATTTTATCTCCATGCATCACCCTCACGTCTCGATTAGCACCGTTGCTAAAATATGAGACGCAACGCCGAAATATTATCAAAATCATCACAAAGAGTGAATGAGTTGGTAAATAGGTAGTTGGAATGAAATTCATAACAATCAATTTCTTGTAATTCCTTATCTGTGACCATACTTTTATTGTAATTAACTAGGAAAACGCTAAAGTCCCGCCGCGTTGATGGATGAGCTTTTTTAAGTTTTTAGTTTGCGTAGGATATCTTTACTTTTGCAAGTGCTTTGTTTTGCTGCCTACGCATTGTAGGTGATTGTTGTCAAGTTTCTATTGTTTCTTGTCAATTGGTATTATTTATTTACCGTAAAAAACTTATATTAAAAGCTTTATTTCTATGGATTCTGGCTAACTTTTTCAACTTTTTGTTTCAAAAGGTACTACATCACCATAACCTTAATGTCCATGTTTAATATGAACGTTGTAGCCCCACCCGTTTGGTCAGAATTGGCCCAAATGGCACGAAAATATTGCACAAAAAATCAAAAAACTTTTATTAAAAGCTTTATTTCTATAGATTCTGGCTAACTTTTTCAACTTTTTCTTTCAGAAAGCAATACATCACCATTACCTTAATGCCCATGTGAAATATGAACGTTGTAGCCCTACCCGTTTGGTCAGAATCGGCCCAAATGTCACGAAAATATCGCACTAAAAATCGAAAAAAATCGTAAAAGTACGATATTCATGAGAAATATTTCTTCGATTGTACCCAAAAACGTAGCAAGTCTAAGTTCAGAGATTTTGAAGGTCCTGTCAAATTTTTATCAAGATCGCATATGCCGTTTGCCCGGTAGAGAGCGAACAAACAGAAAAAAAAACAAAAAAACAAACAAAAAAAAACAAAAAAAAACACCCGAGCTAAATTTTTTGGGGGGTCAGTGAAATTGAAGTCTTTGCTTCGCTCATCCAATTATAAAAAAGCAAACATCAGGGGATTTAATTTCGTAATTGACTACAAATTAGAACAAATCTCAACAACTGACAAACTGATATGCAATGCGTAAACTCTGGGACAAATATAATTGTTACTATCGGTATATATTTATTGGATAAGCGAAGCGAAGACTTCAATTTGACTTAGTGTTTTTTTGTTTGTTTTTTTACTTGCGTTACCCCAAGAAAAATAGCTTGGGTATTTTGTTTTTGTTATTTTTTTTGTCTGTTTGTTCGCTCTGTACGGGCAAACGACATATGCGATCTTGATGAAAATTGGAGGGGACCTTCCAAATCTCTGAACTTAGAGCTGTATTGTTTTTGGGTACAATCGAAGAAATATTTCTCATAAAAAATATCGTACCTTTAAGATTTATTTCGATTTTTAGTGCGATATTTTCGTGATATTTGGCAAACGGCTACTCCGATATTTATGAAACTTTTTAGGAACGTTTAAAATCACTGAAATCATATATGTTATGATTTTAGAGACATTTGAAAAAATATTTCTTATAGAAATCGTACTTTTACGATTTTTTCTCCGGTTTTTAATACAATATTTTCGTGATATTTGGGCCGATTTTGACCAAACGGGTGGGGCTACAACGTTCATATTTTAAATTGACATAAATATTATGGTGATGTAGTGCCTCTTGAAAGAAAAAGTTGAAAAAGTTGGTCAAAATTCATAGAAATAAAGGTTTTAATATAAGTCTTTTACAGGTGTATAATGAACAAGTAATATCAAGTAACTATATTTTCGTGATATTTGGGCCGATTTTGACCAAACGGGTGGGGCTACAACGTTCATATTTTACATTGACATAAAGATTATGGTGATGTAGTGCCTCTTGAAAGAAAAAGTTGAAAAAGTTGGTCAAAATTCATAAAAATAAAGGTTTTAATATAAGTCTTTTACAGGTGTATAATGAACAAGTAAATAAATAAATAATATCAAATAAATAAATTAAATAAATAAATAAATATCAAGTAACTATAGAAAAAGTAAGGAGATTCCACATAAAAACGTAATCATTGGACAGATATATTCCAAAAAAAGCTCATCCATCAACGCGACTGAAAAAGCGTTCGCGAAGCGGCCTAGTATATATAAATATTATTTACGATATAAATTTTGTTGGAACCAAATCAACTCCACCCCACCCCCGATACCCCAGACCACACCACATAACCATACAACGCTCATCGACTTGTGAACTTGGTTCAAGACTTCAGGCGTGCTTCAGGACAAGGTTTGTTTCTTTGAAGTTTCAAGTCCTGCATGATTGTTGAATAGCAGGTATAATGTTTACAAATCTGCAGCTAGCCAGCCACCCTTTCTTGTGGAATGAATGGGAATAGAGCATCATCATTATAATTGCTTGCAGAATTTACTATAGTATACGTTTATATTATTGTCAATCAATTTTCAACATCAATTGTATGAATTTGTATCCACAGTTATTAGTATGTATCTAATATTAGTTTAGTAGAAATAGTAGTAGTAGTAGTAGTAGTAGTAGTAGTAGTAGTAGTAGTAGTAGTAGTAGTAGCAGTTTAATAATAGTTTAATTAGCATAATTAATTAGTATTATTAGTATATTACTTACATATCTATGATAAAATACTTATGTATTACATGTTGTAGAGGTTGGCTATGGTCAAAGGGGCTTTATAGCCCTATGTAGCCCACCTTTAAGTCAATAAATATCAAATATCAAATATCAAATATCTCTGTCCGTGCTTCTCGCTCGCGCGCCCGAGAAACATGCAGACTGTTGTGGTAGTTCAGAGACTTTGCTATAGAGGCACAACTTTCGCACCAAATTTTATCCAATTTTACATTTAAGATTATTGCTTGTCTAATTAAGTTACGGCTACGAAATTCGTAATACTTTCTAATTAGAACCCCGAATAGATGCCCTTTGAATTTTTTGTTAGTATTTGGTCCCATTAAAAAGTTGTTTTTAAAAATTATTTGCTGATAAGCCAACGAGATTTTAAGAAATCTGAACAAAACGCACTCATTTGACAGAAGTTCTCTGTACGAGAAAAAAAAATCATCGGTATTGATCTATTGGTCTAATAGTTATATACAATTTACTTTACCACTACAAAATCAACAGTCCTCCTTCCTCTTAAGCTCTGCTTGAAGTATTTTGGTCAGATTGATGACTTCTGCCGGAAAGTTGCTTCAAAAGTCAAGGTATGAATTCGTTTTATTTTTTTGCAGCTATATTAAATGTGTGTTAAGAGTAAATTTCTAAGTTTAGCATGATTTTTTTTTGAGGGAGTTTTGGGGCTAGCCAATGTTTCCCCATGCTTTGAAAATCACTTAGGGGTAACTTTGCCTAGCCTTAAAAAATCACTATACTTGAGATGTTTTACTTTTAAATATTTTTACTTTTAAATATTTTTTACTTTAAATAATTAACTATGCTGCATTCTATAATACAGGGATGCACATAGGCCGTGTGATAGAAATCTCGAAAAACAAAAACCAAGTCATGATGAAGTTTTTAAAGCAAAAGACATGTGGAAAATAGCTATGAATGGCCTCGGGCAGTTTGAAGTTTGAGTTGCATAATTTCATCAAAAGGCAAAGTTATCACTATGGAGGGGTAACTTTGCCTACACAACTCTTTTAAGGGAATTATAGTGGTATTTTCAACTGTAGGCAAAGTTACCCCAATCAAGGGGTAACATTGCCTACTCTTTAACTGTAAAAAAAATGGAAAGTACTTGAGAGTAAAATCTTAAATCACCTTAATTGTATGTATTACATATCTATCTATAATGTATGTGAAGAAAAATGCTTTAAAATAAGAAATGTGGATACCATTAATAAAAAACATGAAATACGTATTGGACCGAATATAGCGCGATGTTTTTTTCCCGAAAATACGATCTCAAAAACAGCACTCGCGTTATTTCCGCGCGCTTGCATTCGAAATAGCGCCCGAACATAGGCCACCCGCAATACAACTCCCGCGCATCGGCTGCTGCGCATCGCCCCCCCTACCCACTCCCGTAGCGTGAGGCGGGCGGGTGACGTAATCACGGGCTCCGCGGAAAATGACCACCAAAATAACTGTGCATACAATTCAATAGTTTTTTCTTGGGAATAGATCCCGAATTGGTTCTAGGTCACAATGATCGATTTGTAATGCCAAAATCAGACTGGTGAACTGTGGTTGATCTATGTGAGCTTGTGCTAGGCCCTACCCTGTTTAAAAACATAGGACTATAGGCCCAAACATTGTTCAAAATGTTTTGTTGTAAGAGTGAAACTTTAGGTTATTCATTCATTGCATTGTAAATAAAACATGTTTCTTGTACATTTTAATTTTCTTTTGATTTTTTCTTTTTTCTTGAAATGATGCCAAAAAATTGGGGGTCGTGTTATATTTGAGATCGTGCTATATTCGGTCCAATACGTAGTAGGCAAAGTAACCCCATTTGATTAGTATCATACTTTCGAAGGTGATCTTTTTGGATGAGCGAAGCAAAGACTTCAATTCCACTGACCCCCCAAAAAATTAGCTCGGGTGTTTTTTGTTTGTATTTTTGTCTGTTTGTTTGCTCTCTACCGGGAAACCGGCATATGCAATCTTGATGAAAATTGGAGGGGATCTTCGAAATCTCTGAACTTTACAACAACACAATACAATCAAAGAAATATTTCTCATGAATATCGAACTTTTACATTAAAAATAAATAAAAAATAGTGCAATATTTTCGTGACATTTGGGCCGATTTTGGTCAAACGGGTGGGGCGACAACTTTCATATTTTACATGGAATTATAGCCCAGGAATTGTAGAATTTGACATCAACATCCTTAACCTAAAGCTGATTTTTGGCACACATGAAGCATTTGTCATTCTTCAAACGTACAGAGAGTTCCCAAAAGCACAGACGCTTGCTTCCTCCGCTATAGCGTCAAAAGGGCATAAGTCACACTGTTACATAAAAATGCTTGTAAAACCTGAACCAACAGAGATATCTCTGTGATTTTTGTTTCAAAATAATTGGGACTAAATATGCTTTGTGTTAAATATCCAAAACATTTATTATTACCTTTTATTTTAGTCACAAACACGAATAGTGCTGGTGTCTAACTCAATACTTCCAAGAATATCCTGTAAATCTTGAATTAGGTCTAGTTCATGAAAAATTATCAAGACAACAAATTTCTCACAAATTTATTTTCCCGTAAAATAAGCTTGCAAATGGTTCCCAGTTTGGTTGTGTTAATTTTACACAACTGGTGTTTAAATCAATTAAATTCATTTATTCATTCAATTAACAAGAAAGTGGCATGAACTTAATTTTGGGACTATTTATTTTTTAAATTATACTTACATTGTTTATATTTGATACTTCTGTTGGCATTTTGTATGTGCTATGCAATTGTCAACAACAATAATAATTGAGATATAAGTAATTCTTCACTTAATTACTTAATTAATCGGTAAGTTATAGGAATTTTGTTTCGGGACATGACATTTTGGATTCATTGGCATGATGTCAGTAAAGTGGCATATTTTTTTTTAGTGGTATTTTTAAGTGGATCGATCGAGTTTTAGGTATACATAATAATACATATTACAAAAGTGGTATATTTAAATGTAATTAATTTGGTGATGAATTAATTTAATTAATAATTTTTTTCAATACAATTATTTGTCATAAAACTAGCTTTAAAATGATACCAAGGTCAACCACATTGTGTTAAATTTTACTCAATTAATTGAGATTATTGCCATTATTTTGAATAATTTGAATAAATTAAATTAATATTAAAGTGATTGATTAAGTTTTGAAACCAATAATTTTTAAGTCAATTGTGGTCATATTGTTCTTGTGTAATACACTATGTGATTATGGTAGGTGAATAATAAACTTTTAATTGAATTTAATTAATGCTTAATTTCATTAATTAATTAATCAATAAGTTACCGGAATTTCGTTTCGGGACTAACAATTTTGGATTTATTGACGTTATTTTAGTATAGTGTGAAAATTTCTTGGCAATCTAGTGAGTTTGATGTATAAATAACTATTTATGTATAATTACAAGTGCTTTAATTGCAATACATTGTAATAATTTATAAATATAATTAAAGCTATTACATTTTTGCGGTAAAACTGCTAATGACATTTTTTGTAGATAATTAAAAACCCCATTAAAACAATACCCGTTTTGTTCAAATCCGATGATTATTTCATGAGTTATAGCAATTTTAAGAATGATTTTGGCGCCATCTTGAGGATGCCATGACAGGCGACTTATGTGCTACCAAGCGTGTCCCACGTGAAAATAACATTTTAAAATATGTCTTTTACCAGCTCCTAAATTTTGTTATTGGTTTCCGGCTTTGAAATATTTTTATAGTTGATGCAACTTGTTCCACGGACTATTTGGCTATAGTGCCGATGCGCAAACAATTGTCATTTTGATCATGTCAGTCAATTTTCATCGCACGGTAAAAAATAAAAAAAAGTAGCTTCCACAAGACAGCCAACCCCATACTTGTTATGTCTTGATAATTTTTCGTGAACTCGACCTAATTCAAGATTTACGAGATATTCTTGGAAGTATTGAGTTAGGCACAAGCACTATTCCAGTTTGTAAATAATATAAAAGGTAATAATATATGTTTTGGATATTTAACACAAAGCGTACATAGTCCCGATTATTTTGAGACAAGAACCACAGAGATATCTCTGTTGGTTCAGGTTTTACATGCATTTTAAGTATCGGTGTGACTTATGCCCTTTGGCGCTATAGCAGAGGAAGCAAGCGTCTGTGCTTTTGGGAACTCTCTGTGTGTGTTAAGAATGATGCATACTAGGAAAACGCTTAAGTCCCGCCGCGTTGTTGGATGAGCGTAATTGGTGTATTGAGCTGCCATGTGTTATGCGAATTTTCTGTTGTTCTGTGGCAAAATCATTACTAAGTTGAATTTTTTTTTAATTAAATTAAATTAAATTAAAAATTAACTTAATTTTTTTAATTTTTTTTAATTAATCGAAATTGTTAAAAAAATTGTAAAATTGCGATTTTTATAAGAAATAATTTCTCGATTGCGCTCAAATTTTACACTAATATATTAATTCATAAAATAAAGGTTCTGCGAAAAAATCATTACAATCGGATAAAGCATGTAGGTGTTATAAGTCAAAGAATTGTTTAAAAAAAGAAAAAAACTGTAAAATTTCGATTTTTATGATAAATATTGTTTCAATTGCGCTCAAATTTCACAAAAATGTCTTAATTCATAAAATAAAGGTTCTGTGCAAAAATCATTAAAATCGTATAAAGCATGTAGGTGTTATAAGTCGAAGAAATTTTTTAAAAATCGAAAAAAATCGTAAAATTGCGATTTTCATGAGAAAAAATTTTCCGATTGCGCTCAAAAACGTGGCAGTTCTAAGTTCAGAGATTTCGAAGGCCTCCATAAAATTTCATCGCAATCGGAGTATCAGTTTAGCCGGAATCGTGTGGACAAACAGACAAAAATACAAAAAAAAAAAAAAAAAAAAAAAAAACATTCCGGATTTTTTTCTCCAGTGTAGTGAAATGGAATCTTCGCTTCGCTCGCTACGCTTATCCAACTATGTTCCAAAATTCAGCTGTTCAGATGTTCAGATGTTGATCTTTTGGCTTAAAATCCCTTAATAGTTCCTGGGCAATTAAGGTTATGGTGATGTAGTACATTTTGAAATAAAAAGTTGAAAAAGTTAGCCAGAATCCATTGAAATAAGGTTTTAATATGAGTTTTTTTGAGGTGCATAATAACAATTATCAAGTAACAATAGAAACTTGACAACAGTCACTTACAATGCATTCAAAAATCACTTGCAAAAGTAAAGAGATCCCATGCAAACAAAAAACTTGCAAAAAAGCTTATCCATCAACGAAACTAAAAAAATGCGTTCGTGAAGCGGCCTATACTTTTGTAATACATGTCATTCGCTACGCTATTTGCACAATAAAATAAAATTATGGAATAATATATTTTATTTTTAAGAATCATGGGGGTGACGATCACCCCCCTGCCACCGTTATCCGCCACTGGATGTAACTACTAAAAAGTTTAGTTCTCGGCGTGATACATTTTGTATACGGATGTAGAACGGTAGATATAAAATAACAAAATATTTGTGCTAAGGTTATTACAAGAAAGCAAATTTTAAATGAAAGAATAGTACCTACACCATAAAGTACACACCTGAGTCTGACGCAAGGGTTACGTCTTGAATGTTGTGAAGCATTGGCCTACATTTATGTTTTAAATACAACTCTTTACACTTAAATAACATTTTTAAATTATCGTGATCTCAATTTAGGGGATGCAAATCAATACTTTTTTGTTTTTCTTTATCGACTATCGAAATTGTAATATCATTATCGAATCAATATTATCGATAAAACCGATATTACTAATAAAGAATTCAAGACCGTTCCGACATAGATGGAATATCAAATGTGGTAAATGAAATTCAAAACAATACAATCTAATGCCAATCGCTGCCTCGTCCTGTCTGTGTTGTCTTTCTTTTTTAATCTCGCTGTCGGCTAAGTTCGCTTCCAAACATAAATGTGGAGTAAGTCACCTTTGTGACCTATATCTCTGTCAGCCCAAGCGGCAAATAAGAATTACGTGTTCCGGTCCGTTCTCAACCAATTATTGATATTTTGATAATCGATAATGACTTTTGATTATTATCGATTATCAAAATTGTATCCAATATTGATTATCGTGTGCATTCCTACTCTTAATAAAAACATTATTCTACAATTTAAGTCCAAGGTTTAAGTCCGACAACATCTTACCAGTTGTCATTGTCACTCACTGAGTTTTCCCGTTGTGTATGAATTATGATAGATTAATTATTTATTTATGTTCTCGATTTTATATTAATAATCGTTGTTTTTAGGCTCGTCACCCACACTAACAAGTCAGACGATAATTTTATTTTATGTGTAGGCCAAGGCAATTGCAATAGGCTATCAAATACTACAGTTCCCAATCGCTACATATACATTCAATTTGTATCGTATGTGATAGGCTACTGAAAAATATCTGCACTGCAGTACGTTTTTATCAACAAAAAAAGTTCTGTATAATAATAAATTTGGAAACATTGTTTTGAATAAACATTTTTCGTCAAATACCAATTTCTGCAGCTAAGTGTTTTTTTTTGTTTTTTTTAAACTTGCGTCATGTTCTGAATAAGGCACACTTTGTTGTTAATTACAAATGGACAACTTCCGGATTATAGCATAGATGTAGGCCTAACTTATTTACATTTTCAGGGAATATGATGAAAATAATACAAGTTGTACTACTATAATAATTGTTATTGCAATATCGCGGGAAAACGTTAAATATTGCACTTCAGTTCAGTGTTATATCAATAAGTTGCAAAATATTTGTCCATACATGAACACATCGTTTCACTTGAAAAAATAAATATTTTTGGACCAATACCAATATCGGCGGGCAACTTTACTTGTAGTAGGACTTCACAACATTGTACATAATAACTAGGCCGCTTTGAGAACGCTTTTTCTTGCACGTTGATGGATGAGCTTGTTTTTGAATATTTCTGTCCAATGATTACATTTTTAAGTGGGATCTCATTACTTTTTCAGTTTTTCTATAGTAACTTGAATTACTTGTTAATTATACACCTGTAACAGGCTTATATTAAAATCTTTATTTTTTATTTATTTTTATTTTTCAACTTTTTCAACTTTTTCTTTCAAAAGGCACTACATCACTATAATCTTTATGTCGTGTGAATGCGCCATCCATCTATAAGACATTAAGTAATAAGCAGCCATGTTCTCTGGTGATTGTTGCAAAAATTACTACAGTTCTAAATGTCTAAATCCCATTCGGCTCAAAGGTTTTAAAAATACTAATTACTTATCCATTTATTACTCTTGTAAAACAGTCATTCATCAATGTCAATGCAAGATATGAACGTTGTAGCCCCACCCGTTTGGTCAGAATTGCAGAAGAAGTTGCCATGTTCAATTCCCACTTCAGGCAAAAGTTTTAAAAATACTAACATGAACTTAAATCCATCATTCCTTGAGTTGGGTAAATGGCAAATGCAATTGGTGACTTTGGTACTATCCAAACATTTAATCATTTTTCATTCTAGATACATGCAACGAAGTAAAAAATAGTGCAATGAATATAACTGGTGCTAGAACAAGACATCAAACATTTTTCAATTTTCTGAAGCACAAAGCAAAATGCGATCACAATATTTAAACAATTTATCTACACAGCGTTCAATACATGTTGGTTCTGCGAGATTAATGTCCAACTGTTTTTCTCGCGTTTATAAGCAAGAAAAAAATTTATTTTTCGAAATCGTGCTTCCTGCGAATTTTTCCGTTTGGCGGTACATATTGACAAAAAACACAGGAAAACCGAAAAATTCGTAAAATATACTATGGTGTTATATACCACTTTTTCTCTCTCATAAACTGAAGAAAAACAGTTGATCATTAATCTAACATAAAAAGAACGATCTACGTTGAACGCAGTGCTAGATGTAATTACGGTTTTAAATTATATTGATGATGTGATATTTGCCACGTGCCCAAACAGAAAATTAAAAAA